>CM038223.1:3673443-3775699 GCA_021442155.1 Cymbidium sinense | reverse complement strand
TATGCTTGTTTGATTTCATTAACATATTTGATTTAGTTATTAGGTGGAAATTTTAATGGTTAATTAATTATCTTATTCCAAATGGATGTGATTTAATCATATGTTAATTAAGTTTACTTTAACTTTATTTGGCTTAATTCGATTAATATTAAATGATTATGTTGAATTGGTTTATTAATCAGTTTAATTATTTTCAGTTTATTTAATGATTAATTAGTTTCAGTTTATTTATACTCATTAAGGGGTTTCATATGATTAAGATTCCATGCTTAGTGTAGGTTTAGTTATACTGGTTTGAGTGTTTGACCCATGTTAAAGTTTCATAGATTTGTTTAATTTTAAGTTTGATTTAAGATTTAATCATTTAATTGAGTTTTATTAACTTAAATAGGTTTAATCATAATTAATTTAATTTCTTCTAAGGATGATGTTTTTCTGATTTGAGGTTTGATTAATGATTGCTTAAGTGTTATTTCATTTTTGATTTTAATTTTGATATTTAAATTATTTTTAGATTACATTTTAATTAAGTCATTAATTGATTAAACTTTAATCTTAAGTATTTATTTAGGGTTCATTAGGATTTATAAAATCACATTATTTTCTTAAGAGTCCTCGAGGTCAATTGAAGTGATTTAAGCCATTTTGAAGATTTTTTGTAAGGTTTTGAATTGTTATTTGCTTTATTTTATTAAAATGTACAATCTAAACTTCAAAAATTTAATTTGTCGCAATCCAGAAGTTATTTTCACTTGAAATTTTTCTAATAGGTGTGTTTTAACTTTAGTTTCAATCTCTGAAAATTTCAACTTAATCTGACATATATTTTTGATTTAATTAATGAAATTTATTTTTTACTAAAACTCAAATTAAGCTCAAAATCCTTAGTAAAATTTGGGGATTTTAAATTTGTTGGATTGCCCTCGGAAAGAAGAATCCAATGAGGTATGGTTTGCAATTTTTGGTTAAGTATTTTATTTTTTATGAATTTTTGAAGTTTAAAGTGATTTAAATTAATTTTTTAAATCGAAAAATCCACGCAGCGCCACGTGGAGTCGTGTGATTGGACGCGTGGTGCCATGTCAGCGGTTTGGGCGGGAAGACTGGTTAACCCACGGAGAGTGACTCACAGCTCGCTCTAGACCGTCTGATCGCAGATCAGATTACGCAATCGAGAGGCGAGGATCGCTCGATCGATGTGATCGAGCATCCGACACGCCAACCGCGACGGACGGTCCAAATCGATCGTATCTCAAGGCCCCGATCGTGATCCATGCACCGAGCGCTCGATCTATGAACCATGGGATCAGATGGAAAATGTAGCCCCGTCGACGATGAACAGTATTTTCAGGCTTTTTTAAGGGAAAAATAAGATTTCTAAGTGAAAACTTATCCAAATGGACCCATTTTCACATTAATTCACACTGAAAAATTTCTATTTTTCTAATTGAGATGATTTAAAGTAAAAACATGGGATTATCTAGGGGAAATTCCTAAAATCGTAAGAAAATTAACACAAAATGTGAGAAATCCTAATGTTGGCTAAAGTTTGGCAAAATTTACCTCGCCGGAGATGGTTTTGGTATGAAGATCCGAAAAACTCTAGGTATGTGAGGAAGCTTTGGAATGATTTTAACCCTTACCTTTTGAAACATCTTCTCTGATGTTTACCATCAGAAAAAAGCAACTATTTGTGTTTTGAGCTCAAAATGGCTCAAAGAGGTGGGGATGGGTTCATTTTACTTTGGGAGCTTTTGGGGCTGAATGGTGGGAGGAAGAGCTAAAGTCTCATTTTCCTCCTTTATAATAGCCAAAAAAATCCATTCTTTTGAATTTTTTGACTCCAAATTGATTGCCATCTTGGGATGGTTGAGATGGATGATAGATTGATTGAGGACTTTGGATTTTGCTCCAAAGTCCTCTCCCATATATGATCAGCTTTATTCGTGAAAATATTGGGAGGAGTTAAGTGCATGTGATGAGAGAATTAAATGAGGGGTGGAATCCTAGGGGAGGATCCATGAGGGGTTTAATTGGGTTGGGTTGATTTTGGGTTGATCTCAAATGAGTTTGGGTCATGATCAACCCCAAAGGAACTTGGCTGGTTTCAAGAGATTTGGCCTAATTTAGGTCATATGGGTCATGGTCAAGTTGACCAATTTGACCAAAATTGCCCAAATTGACTTGGGTTATGAGTTGATTCATGTTCAATTGGCTAATTAAATATGAATGTGGACTTTAGTTTTAATTAATTTGGATTTAATTTATATTTATGCCAAATTGACCCTTTAGGCCTTTTTAGGCTTAATGGCTTAATTGGGCTTGATTGATCAAATTGAGTTTAATTATGGCTTTGGTAAAGTTCAATAATCAATTTGGAATGAACTTGAGCTATTGGTTGCAATCAATTTGGGTTAGATCATGATTTGACCCAATTTGGTCCATTAGGCCAATTTGGGACAACTTGGATCGAATGGCCACTTGGGGTTGGTTTTGCTTAATTGGTGGTGAGGTCATATTTAAATATTGATTTTTGGTTAATTCAAATCATTGGTTTCAATCAATTTAGTGTAGGATGATTTTTTTGCTAGTTTTGGTTCATTTGTGCTAAGGGTTGACCTAGTAAAATGACTAAGTTGACTTGGTTTGACCTAATTGATTACAATTAATCATCCTAGGGTGACCAACAATCATGGTGGAATGTTTTGGTGAGCTTGGTTCAATCCAATTTAGATTGGAAGTTGGCTCAAATGGCCTTTTGGGTCACTTTGGGTCAAGTGGACCTAAGTGGGTTAATTGGTTTGATTTTAGTTTGATTCAAGTTTAGTTGAACTTATATAGGAGCCCTGGATTAAAATATAAATTCAACAACAATCAATTTGGAGTCCAAAGTTTTGGCTCAATTGAAAGTTTTAAGTCAAAAGGGCTAAGTTAGGCTTGACTTGGGTTGACTTGAATTTGGTTTGATGATTATAGTTTTATTTATATTTGGATAAATGATCAAATGAATGATTGATTCGAGAGAAAATCCATTCATTTTGACTTGATTTGGATGTAATTTGGCCAAGTCCAAAGAATTGGCTTAAAGGGCTAATATTGAGTTTGGATTTGATTTTTGATATTGTTTTGGTCATTTGAATTTGGATTTCATTTATATTTGTGAATATAAATGAAAGAATAATTGATTTATAAAGAAATCAATTGAGTTTGATTTGATCTAAAGGGAGTTTTGGCTAAGCTTATGAATGTGGTTCATATGGCTTAGGAAGGGTTCTAGATTTGAATTTGATTTTGGGTTTCAATCATTTGGAGTCAAATTTGAAATTAGATTTGAAACTTAAATTTGAATTTGAGATTTAGTTTGAGAATTGAATCTGGGTTTGATTTGAGAAAGTATATCTAGATTGAAGGCTATAGGATAGGTAATTTCTAAAACCCAAGACATAACCTAATCTTATGATTAACACTTCTAAGTCTCTAGGATTAGGTTAAGTGTTCACATAATCACTAGAAGTGTCTTATGACTAAGGAGTTCTTAGTGTCTAGAAGATTCCTAAGTCTAAGAGGATGGGGTTGAGAGCTCCAAAAGTGAGGTCAACATTCATAAATTATTTATGCACTTTTGAAAGTAATTTTGATTTAATAGTGATAATAGCCATGCCTATTTTAATTTAAGTCAACACATGCAATTTGGCATAAAAGAAATCATTTTGTTTAATTAATTTTTGAAAGAAATGAATGCATGATCATATATGGCAAAAAATATTCAATATGATTGGAAAGAGATTAAAAAACATAAGCACATGATTTCATTCAATCCAATTAAATCTTAAGGGCAATCATTTTAAATAAGATTATTTAAAACAAACTAAAGTTTCTTAATGTCATTTTGATTTCATGTTTGATTTGATTTAAGAAATAGAATAAGTGGTTTGTTAATCTATTCCATGTCCCATGTTTGTGATTTAATTTGGTTTAATATGGAATAATTAAGTGAATTTTATGAATTAATTAAGTTGGATCCTTAATTAAAACAATTAATTACCCTTACATATGCTTCTTTAATTTGATTAACCACATAATCATAAGCCATAAATGACATGAAGATGTGAGGAAATAAAATTGTAGTGCTCCTAAAGAACCTAATGCAATTGGCTCATAATAAGATTAATTAAGTTAAAAAATTGAATTAAGTACTTTTATGATTCTCCCATACTTATGAGTTAACCATAATTTCCTTAGAGGGTCTTTATGTTCTTAAACACATAAAGAGGAACCCTTAATTTGATTACTTGTATTTAAGGTTTGATTTGATTTAATTTATTTGAATGATTTAGTTGAATTGATTTGATTTGATTAGTGTTTGTTACATTTGTTTTGTATTTGTTTACCTTCATGGAATTTGATTGATTAATTTTTAATTAAATGTTCTGATTCAATTAAATCTTGATAATTTAATATCCTTTAAATTAATATCTATTTCTTTTCTTTGATTATAGTTATGTGATTTAATTTTATGTTTATTTGATTTAATCATGGTTCATTTATTTGTAGTTTGGATTAGATCAATTGAGATTTTATTTTGATTTTAATTGAGTTTGATTCTTTATAATTAGAATTTTGTTTTAATCTCATCCATTTGCCATGTTTATCAAAGTTTTGTTTTTTTGATTTCATACATTAGGTAGTTAATTAGTTTATCTTATTTAAGGTTGAATGAGATTTGATTTGATTACATATTAAATTGATGAGAGTCTTTCTTTCTTTGATTTAATTTGATTTGATTAGCTTTATTAATCTATAGGTTTGCTTAGGTTCAATGTGATTATATAATTAGTTTAATTAAGAAGTGTGTTTAGGTTAATTACTAAATTAAATAAGGATTTGTTTATTTTTTAATTTGGTTTCATATTTATTTATGTTGATGATGTAATTAATGGCTTAATGATTTAGGTTTAATTTAGGATTTGATTGGCATTTAATTGCATTTTAATTATGTTCAAATTTATGTTTGATTAAGCTTAAGTTTGATATCATTAATTTGATTAACTTAATTAGCTTATTTAAGAGGTGTGATCAATTATTGAATTAAATAAAGATTTGTTTAATTTTTAATTTGATTTCATATTTATTTAGGTTAATGATGTAATTAATGACTTAATGATTTAAGTTTAAATTAGGATTTGATTATCATTTAACTGCATTTTATTTTTGATTAAGGTTAAGTTTAATATGATTAATTTAATTAACTTAATTAGTTTATTTAAGAGGTGTGATCAAATTAATTAGTAGATTAATTAAGTGTTTGGTTTGAATCAAATTTAATGTGATTTATAAAATTAACTAGGATTATTAAGATGATGGATTAATTCATTAAGTTTGCATTAATTAAATGTTTAATTAATTAAGTTTGATTAAGGGTAATTAAATTTTTAAATCATCATTAATTAAGGGTTTGTTTAATTAGAGATTAATGACTTAATTACCCATCTATGAATTATTTGATTTGATAGTTTTAATTAAGCATTTACCCAAATTTTATTGATTAAAGGGATTATCATTATTATTATCATTTGATTAATTAAGTGATTTAATTGTTTATTTTATATCAATTAAACTTGATTTTTTATAATCAGTTAGGTTTAATTTTCTTCATTTATTATGTTCATTAGATTTCATTCATGTTTGATTTAGTTGTTAGATTTAGGTATTAATGGACAATTAATCATCTTATTCCAAATGGATTGATTTCAAAATGTGATTTAATCATATCTTAATTAAGTTTACTTTAGCTTTATTTGATTTAATTTGATTAATATCAAATGATTATATTGAATTGGTTTATTAATCAATTTAATTTTTAGTTTATTTAATGATTAATTAATATTTAATTTGTTTTAATTTGTTAAGTAGTTTTATGATTAAGATTCAATGCTTGGTATAGGTTTGACAAGATTAGTTTGGATTTATATCAAAGTTTCATTGATTTATTCAATTATGAGTTTGATTTAAAGATCTCATCATTTAACTAAATTTCATTAACTAAGTTAGGTTTAGTTAATTTTAATTTCATTTGAGTGATATGTTATTTTTTTGATTTAAAGTTTGTTTACCAATTTACCAATTTGGGTATTATATCATTTCGATTTTCATTTGATAGTTAAATTATTATTAATTTAGGTTATGTTTTAATTAATTACTTAATTGATTAAAGTTTAATCCAAAGTGTTTATTTAGGGTTAATTAGGTTTTAAAAAATTACATTATTTTCCTAAGGAGCATCTTTAACTACAACTATAAGTAATTATCAATGACACCTTTGTCAAGTTAATATGAAAATCTAGACCTTTGCAAATCTTTTCTTAAAACTTGCAATAATGATGATAATTTTGACTTATTCTTTGATGTGTCATGATTTTATTTTTGGATCATATATGAAATGTATTATCTGCGGATCCGAACTGTGTGATCGTGAATCCATATCATGCGATTGCGGATTTGAATTGAGTGATTGTGCGATTTGAGCCATCTGATCCCCAAACAAGGATGACGGCGGTATTTCAAATGAGTAAAGTGGCGAAAAATTGTTCATCCAATGAGATTTTTTACAATTTTGAACCAAATTTTGTCCGATTTGGCTCATTTTCATGATGATTTTCACTAGAAAATCTCTCATTTCGTATTAGGACTAAATATAATGAGAAATGAAGCTCTTCTCTAAGGAAATTCCAAAAAATATTGCAAAAATCAATGCAAATAGAAGTTCCTATAGACGACTAAAGTTTGGTAAAATTACCTCACCAGGGATGGTTTTCGGTGGCGGTGAAGATCCGAGTGAGCTCCTAAGTGGAAGAGGAAGCTTCAGAATGAGTGTAGCCTTCGCCTTCACTTCGGAATGATGTATTCTTCAATCGATGCCGCTTCCTCGCCAAAATCAACTCAATTTTGAAGTGGAATCCTATGTGGGGGAGAATCCATGAGGGATTTAATTAGGTTGGGTTGATTTTAGGTTGATCCTAAATGGGTTTGAATCAAGTTTGATCAGCCTCTAATGGGGCTTGACTTTGCTTCAACAAATTTGGCTCAATGTGGGTCATATGGATCATATTGGGTCATATATCAAAGTTAGTTGACCAATTGGTCGATCAAACCAAGACTTAGGTTAGGTTCAAATGATGATTTGAAAAATTTTGGTATGATTAGTTTTAATTTGGCTTAGGATTGATTTTAGCTCATTTAGAATCAAATGGGTCAAATGGGTTGTTGACCCATTTGACCAAAATTGGCCAAATTGGTTTGGGTTATGGATTGATTCATTTTTAATTGGCTAATTGAAGATAAACGTGGTCATTGGTTTGAATCAATTTAGATTTAATTTGAATTTTGGCTAATTTGACCCATTAGGTCAATTTAGGCTAAGTTGGGTCAAGTTGATCAATTGGTCAAATTAGGCTCAATTATGGCCTTGGACAAGTTTAATAATCAATTTGGAATGAACTTGAGCTATTATTTATAATCAATTTGGGTTAGATCATGATTTGACCCATATTTGGTCCTTTATGCTAATTTGGGTCAACTTGGATCTAAAAGTCGATTGGGATTGGTTTTGGCTCATTAGTGATCAAGTCATATTTAAATATTGATTTTGTATTAATTCATATCATTAGTTTCAATCAATTTGATGTAGGATGAGTTTTGGTTAGTTTTGGTTCATTTGGGCTAAGGGTTGACTTGGTCAAATGACTAAGTTGACTGTGGTGAAATATATATTCTCGCTTCATATATCCCCTTCCAGAAAAGAGGATAAATGAAAACATAAATATAAAATGTCTTTATCGAGACACCATGATCCTGATTGTTCTTATTAGGGTGATCTTTGAGAAAAGCTATACTATCTTGAAAGATAGAACTCACCACTCTACAATGGACCTAATTATCTTAATAAGGACTCCTAAGGATTATAGGTCTTCAGAATGTACCAGAGATTCTTCTTCTACTTTATATGGAAAAGTAAAACAGGGTTTATTTTAAATCAAGTTTATTAAGTTCCCTACAGGGGCAAGCTCTCATAGTTACATCAACATGGTTCCTTAAGAATACTATTAAGGTAAATGATTTTGTCTCCAAAGATTTGAAAGGTAGGACTATCAATCGATTGGTTTATTTTAGAAAAGTCAAGTGAGATCGATCATGAGGAGGTAGTTCTTATTGAAGCCAAATGAAGATAAGTATGGGATGCTTAGGATACTAGAAAGTTTTATCTCAAACTATCTTATGATTGGGCTTTATATTTTTGAAATAGAATTGATTTATTTTAGTTGAATTTTGATTAGAGCTTACAATTCCATGATACAAGGTCATGGAAATACCTAAGAGATAAGGATTTATGCTTGTAGCCCATAAAAAAGGAAGTAGCAACCTCTGAACCTAAATCTATGGAGCTTTGGCGAGGGCCAAAAGCATAACATAAATCTAAGGCAAAAATGGGTATTTGGTTTACTTCCACAAGAGAGGATAACCACCACAGATAATCGCTGGCCAACTAACTCCTACTACATTTTAAAACATGTAGGCAAGTCATATGTTTTTTGCAAGATAGCTAGGCTATTATTTATTTAGAAAGAGACTAAGTCATTAAACACACTCAAAGAGACTAGATCATGTGCATGATTTAATAACTTAAATCTAATGCAAATTTTATTACACTTTTATTTTGATTTTGGACAATCCATTTGACACATGCTTTAGGATTCATATGCCTAATGCATGAGAAATTAGATTATAGGCCAAAATTAACAAGATAAGAAGGTGTGTTTTCACCATGGATTTGAAAGGTCAAGCCAAGTTCTCTGGTAAAGGTGGAAGCCCTCCAATTAAGAGTGAAATAATATGCTTTTTTATGCATGATGTGAGAAAAGTAATACAACATCCAACTAATTTCTTTATCTTGATTATTGTAGAAAAATCTAAAAAATACAAACTCAAGTTCATTTTAAATATAATTCAAAGGAGAATAATATAAAATTAAAATCAATTGATTTTAAACAATAACTTTCACTTAATTAGAGTTTTATTGGAAATATAATTAGGCTAATTACTTCTTAATTACTTCAACAATTAATTCCAAACTTCCTAGTAGGGTTGATTAGTGGGATGACCTCTACCTCCCATGATTTTCTTAGAAATTATTATTGGATTAATTAGGGGAATTGCTTACTTCATCCTTAATTACTTCAACTTAACCAAAACAAAACATAAAATCAACCTAATTGTTCTAAAATTAAACTAAACCAATTCACACATGTGGAAAATGGGTTAGGACCAGCAAACCCTTTTAATATTTCCTAATTCAAATCAAATTTAAAAATAAAAATTTCTTTAAAGAATTTTGATTCATTTTAAATAATCCTATTTTATATGATTGTGCTTAGGAAGTAATTAGGGTGAATGAAGTCATATGCTTACATCCCTTTATTTCTTTCCAAACATGCTAAATGTTGTTTTCCATATGAAATCATGCATTCATTTCTTTTGAAAAATCAATTAAATAAAATATTTTCTTTTATGTCAAATTGCATGTGTTGGATAAAATTAAGAATATGAGTGGCTATTATCACTATTAAACCAAAAATTATTTTCAAAACTTATAAATTAAGTTTTATGAATGAAGTGATGCTACTTATAAGTACTTATAAGCTTGCATGTGATTATAGCATAAGATGTATTTTATGTTCCTTTGAAAACTCATACTTCTAATGCTATGATTTTACCAGAGTCATTAATAATTGATATAAAAGGAGTAGAGTATGAATTCATGAGCATACTCTCTCTTGTGATGCTTATGGATCTTTCTTGTAACAATTTCAGTGGAGAAATTCTTATTGAATTAATGAGTCTAATTCGATAAGCTTGAATTTGTTGAGAAACCAATTAAGTGACACATACCATTCAATATCTGCTATGAAAACATGGAAAGTTTGGATCTCTCAAGAAACAACTTGTCAGGAGAAATTCCAGAAAGTATTTTGAATATAAGTGGATTGAATCATCTAAATTTATCATATAATCAACTTTGTCAATCCTGGGACCCAACTTGATTCATAACAATCAAGTTACTATGGAAATTTTGACCTATGTGGAAAACCACCGTAAGACTTGCAAAGATGACCAACATAATATTCACATTGAGGAAGAAATTGTAATGCTAACAATGATGATGATTTTGGTTTGTTTCTTGGTATGGGTCTTGGTTTTACTATTGGACTATGGAGTGTAGTAGGGATCCTATTGCTTAAAGGGTCTTGGGCAACCACATATTTTGTTGTTTGATAATATAATAAATAATATTTATGTATTTATTATTGTAAAATGAATTGATAGTTTAATCCATAAATGATAGATGTAGACATAATTAAATAATGTGATTTCGTCACCATGAAAATATTTGTGATTCCAATATGTAATATCAAATGTTGTAATAAGATTTCCCTCAAACTTCCTTTATCTCTACTTAATTTGCATTTGATTATCATTTGTCTTGTTTTAAAGATATAAATATCCAAAACATAAATGTTTATTTAGTTTAAAAATATACATCATTTGAATTTTTTTTATTTGAGAGTAAGGGTTATTTGGATTAAACCTTTATTTAATATGATTAAAAAAACTTTACGCTTAATTGGTTCTATCTATTTCTAACTAGTGATTAATTAGAATGTTAATTTATGCTAATAATAACGTATTTAGCACAATAATAATTGATAAATATTATCAATTAAAATTATTGATGTTCAATCAATCAAATATATATATATATATATATATATATAGAGAGAGAGAGAGAGAGAGAGAGAGAGAGAGATTTCTCCACTAAGCTTTGCATATTTTCCATTTATGCAGAATTTTCTTTTTCTGTCATTATATTTAGTTAGATGTGCAGAAATTATGTTAATTCACCTTTAATCGAAATATATTTTATAATTCCGCTTAGATCTTTTATTGCTCTTCCATAAAGTTTTAAATTATTATCAATTTATTTAGATTTTGGCATCTAACGCTAATTCTTTGTGTAACTTCAATCAATGTTTTTGTCAAAGCTCTCGTGGCTTCTTCTTGGTGTGCTCCCTTGCACACCAATAGGGTCCATACAAACATATATAAACAAACAAAATATATTCGCTTGTGGATTAGGAGAATATCCCCAATGACACATTTTTCCAAGCATACATTTTATCTTTGGACGGTTAGAAAACTCCTAAAATTGACTACTCTTGAGTTGAGATAAGTCTTTCAACAACACTCACTCAATAGTCTCCCTAGGTCGGGTTTGATTTATTGTGCTACCAACATGTCACCCTAGAGGTTGTTCCCGCTTTGGAAGACGTAAGTCCTTGCACTTTCCTCCTAACATAGTCATTGTACACCAAAAGGCAACCCTTAGGTTGGATAGTCCTACCCTTTGGCTGGTAGACTACCACTTTGATGAAAATCTAAGATAGGTTAAGGCCCCCGTGGCTCTTTCTTAATGCGGACCATCGCACACCAACAGGGTCCATATTAAATCAAATAAAATAAAATCAATCTTGACTACCTTCGAGTTGAGGTAAGATCCTCATCGACACTCACATTAGAGGTTGGGTTCGATTAATGCTAGCAAATAATCACCCGTCGCTTTTAGAAGATGTAAGTCTTTACACTTTCTTCCTAGCACAACCGTTGCACACCGAAAGGCAACTCTTATAGTAGATAGTCTTACCATTTAGCTAGCAAACTACCCCTTTGGACTAGTAAATCTAAGATATGTCAAGTCACCCATGGTTTTTTTAGTGACCCATTGCACAATAGTCCATAAATTGAATCAAACTATATTAAATCAACTCAAATCAACAAACAAATATAATTTAAAACTAACATCCCAGTGGAGTCAAATCAAACTCTTATCTAGGGTTGTAAATGAACCAATGTGCTCATTGAACTACTAACTTATTTAATGCTCGTTCATGTTTCTTCAAATTAATAAATAAATAAGCTTGAACATTTTTTGAAAACTTGAAGGTTAAATAAACTAAATATGAACATGATCATACTTGCTTGTTTATGTTCATGAATATACTCATTTATTGTTTAACAAGTAACTTATTGAATACTTGATATTAAGCTCTGTGATAATTCATTTATTATCTTAAAAATATGAGTAAATATAACTTATAAATATTTTAATTATATATTTAATAAAAATATATTATAATTTAGTAATATAATTTATAAAATATATGATACATTTAATTACATATTTATATAATATAATTGAAATTATAGCTTTATAAATTATAGGATAAATGCTTAAAGTAAAAAAAAATTAAAAACACATATATGAATTATATAAATGTTTAACTAAGGCTAAAATTACTTTTAAATTGGTGACCCAAGACTCAAATCAGGCTCATGGGTCGAGTTAAAGTCGAAGTGATCTCATGATTTTTCTTATTCTCGCATTTGCGCCACACCCTAAGCCCCAGTCGACTTCTTCCTAAGTGAAGCTCTAGCTCATGTCACATTGACTTCCACCGACCACTCCATCATCTTCACATTAACTTCCACCAACCACTCCCTCGTCTTCACATTGACTTCCATTAACCACATCATATTATCAGAATATTTAGTTCTTAATTTTTATATATGCATTAGCCAAATTACCCTTTATTAAAATTTTCATGATTTAATTTCTTTTTAGAATCTAGATTTTGTATTGTGTGAAAAACTTGCATGAAATTTAAGAGGATAATTGTAGAAAAATTAGAGAAAATTAAGTACTCATTTAAAACTCATTAATTAACTCAATTATATATTTTTGATTATTTCAAACAAGCACAAGCTTGAACATAGATGAAATTAAGCAAGCCAAGTTTAAACATATATACAAAAGCTCACTCAAACATAACCGACATGAACAATTTTAATTTATTTGTCCAATATAATACTTGATTACAGCCCCACTCTTCTCCCCAGTGGAACCTAATCATAAACAAAATCAAACCAAAATAAACCCAATCTTGATCCCTAGTGGATTCAATTGTATATTCCCAGTGGATATGCCTCCAAACAAACCAACTAAACAAATTCAAATCTGTATCCCCAGTGGATCTCCCTTCTACAAATCAAATCAAATAAATTAAAATAAATCAAATCAAATCTTCATTTATGATTCCTCCCAAACAAAATCAAACAAACTTAAATCAAATCTCAATCCTAGTTTTCCTCTTTATGCCTTTGGCATAAATCAAATCCAACTCAAATTCCCCAATGGATCTCCCTTCATGTCATGAGAAATCAATTTTCTACCATTTTCAAACCAAATCTTCTTAGCTCTCTTATGCCCTTAGCATGATGAGTTTTATTGAACTAAGATCGTGATTCTATCTACCTCTTAGTTTAGGTACTGTGGTGTTTATTTTTGGTGATGTGTTTGGGTGCTTTGTGTGTATATGTGAGGGGACACCACATAGATCCGCAGATATACTTATTAGGGTGATCAAGTATGACATTGAGGAATAGTATATTATCTAGAGAGATAGAAGTCACTACCCTATAATGGACCTAATCATCTACTAAGGTCTCAAGCATGATGGTCAATATATCGAGATTTTTCCCTACAACATAAAAAAAGTAAAACAGGGTTGATATAAATTGGGTTCGTTAAGTCCCCTATGGAGACAAGCCTCAATAGTTAATTACATCTTAAGGGAAGTGAATCCCTAAAAAATACTCTCGATTAAAGTAGGTGATTGTTGTATCCAAAGAATTCGAAGATAGGACTATCAAATGATTGATTTTATTTTTGGAAATCAAGTGGGAGAGATCAAAAGGGAAGAGTTCTTATCGAAACCAAATGAGACAAGTATGGAGTGCTCATACTAGGAAGCCTAGTGAGCACTCTAATCTATCTATGGTTTATATATTTGAATTTGAAGAGAATTAATTATTTGAGTTAACATTTTATTAGAATAGGACTTATAATCCCATAACATAAGATTGTGGAAAGGCCTAAGAGGTGAGAATTTATGATCATAGCCCGAAGGAAATAGCTACCTCGGATCTTAAGCTAGGGAGCTTTGGTACAAGCCACAAGCACGTCCTAAATCTAAGCGAAAGGTGGACATAATGGTCTACCTTCATAAGAGAGGATAGATCGTCCGACTGTTGGACTTAAAACCGCCTAGAGTGGCCACCAACTAACTCCTTCTATGCTTTAAATCCATGTAAGCAAGTCTTATGCTTTGCAAGATGGCTAGGCTATTGTTTATTTAGAAAGGAGACTAAGTCCTTAAACTCACTCCCTGAGAGAATAGAGCATAAGTGGTATGAATTCATGACTTAATCTAATACAAATTTTATCAAATTTATTTGATTCTTCTAGACTCTTTGTTTTGACATAAGCTATGAGATTTTGTATGCCTAAATGCATGAGAACTTGATTTTGGGCCAAATTAAGAGAGAAAGGGGTGTTCTTCGATCAAAGGCTCTCACAAGTTAAGCCTTTATTCTCGAAAGAGAGAAGCTCTTAATAAGAGTGAAGAATATGACATGCATGATGTTATACATATAATCATCAGAAATATTTTGGTATCTTGATTTAATTTCTAAGATTTTATGTGAGGTTATGAGTTTTTTAAAAATTTTAATTATGAGTTATTAATTAGGATAAAAAAATTAATTTCATCTTAAGAGCCTACCGCATCCAGGCCACACATTCAAACATCAATCATAAAGAAACTATGAAAAGTATGTTATTTCTAATGCGCAATCTAAACACAACATCAAATAATTTTTTATAGCTACCACAAAAGAATAAAAGTCCGATCATCGAAGTACCGCACATAAAAAAGAGAAAAAAAAAGATGGGTAGAGCTCTACCCTTATACAACCAGATTAGAAAATAATATGCTATGGGGTCTTCTTTTCTTTATTTCTTCATTCTCTTTCTTTTGATTTGATTTACTCCAAAGGCATCAAATCCTGGGACTAAGCCTTTGCCAATCATCCTAATCCTCCATAACACTAATCATAATTCTTAATGTAAAAGTATATTAAAAATAGGAAAAGTAAATTAAGCTACACCTACAAAACAAATTTGGTATGTTAAGTGAAAGTCAAATGTGTTTACAATTTTTGAAAGAAAAGAACTTATTTAACAAACTTAGGTATGTTAAATGGAGTTCAATTTGTTCTTATGATTTTAAAAAAATGGGGTTCTCATTTGTTATACTTGGACATGCCAAATGAGCTCCCAATGTATTTTGAAGTCCAAGACTTTGGCAAGAAGGAGTTTTATCAGATAAATGCAAATAGAATTCAATTTTCTCTACCTTCTCCGGAACTCCCATTTGACAAATTTGGCATGTCAAGTGGGGTTCAAATATGCCTTGACTTCTCTTTTGTGTGTGTATGATTGCTTAAAAAGGGGAAAACTTCAACTCTAGCACATGTGAAGTATGCTAAGTGGAGTTTCAATTTTATATTATAATTTAAGTCAAAAATAGAATCTCCATCCAACAAATTTGAGTGTGTGGGATGGGGATAGCTATTTCCAAAGAAAATGTTTTTTGAAAAGACAATAAAAATAGTTGATTTTAATTTTGAAAAGAACCTCCATGCAACAATCATATGATTTGTTAAACGAGCTTTGGTTATATGTGTTTTGTGCCTTTTTTTTTGAAAATTTCTTACAAATTTTTGTGTAAAGACTCTTAGTATGTGGATTTTGAAAAAGTACTTTTGCAAAGACATGTTATTTTGTAGAAGAGTTTTATTTTCATATTGTTCATGGGATGAACCTTGCCTCACCATCAAGATGGTGAAGAGGTTCTTAATTTTGGTCATCTCCTTTATTTGATTAATTAATTTTCACCTATTGGGGAACAATAGATTTTAAAACCTACATGAGTGAGGTCCTAAACCTAAAGGATATTGGCAAGCTTTGCTTAAGGATGAAATAAGCTTGCCAATGGAAAGAATGATAGTCTCGGGCCTATATAAAATATAAGTCCACTATTTATGCTTGGAGACAATAATTATCTACTAAAGATTGAGGGAGGAACTCTCCCCATCAGAGTCGCCAGAAAAATCTGCGGTGTTTATTTTTGAGGATGTGGGACACCACACAGATCATAGGGGTTCTTATTGAAGTGAGCATGACATTAAGGAATGATGTACTATCTCAAAAAGATAGAAATTACCACCCTATAATGGACCTAATCACCAGGACTCTAAGGCATGATGGGTTGAATATAAAGATCTTCCCTACTTACAGTAGAAAGTAAGTTTGTTAAGTTTCCTATGAAGGCAAGCCAAATTACATCCTAAGGAATGAATTTCTTTAGAATACTCGATTAAAGTAGACAATTAGAGTCTCCAAAGATTTTAAGGTTAAGACTATCAAAGGATTTTTTAGAAAATCAAATGAGATAGATCAAGGAAGACTCTTTTGAATCTAAAGGGAGAAAGTAGGAAATGCTCATGATACTAGGAAGCCTAGTGAGCATTCCAATCTATCCTATGGTGCTTTATATTTTTGAAATTGAAGAGAGTTAATTATTTGAGTTGACATTTTATTAGATTGCTAGGGCTTATAATCGCACAACATAAGATTATGGAAATACCTAAGAGGGAGGATTTATGCTTGTAGCCAGCAAAAGGAAACAATAACCTCGGATCCTAAGCTAAGGAACTTTGGCAAGGGCCAAAGCATGACCTAAATTTAAGGTGAAAATGGGTATATGATTTACCTCCACAAGAGAGAATAAATCACCCGACTGTTGGACTTATTACTGCCTGGAGTGGCAGCCAGCTAACTCCTCCTACCCTTTAAATCTATGTAGGAAAGTATTTTGCTTTGCAAGATGGCTAGGTTGTTGTTTATTTAGAAAGGAGACTAAGTCCTTAAACTCCCTCCCTAAGAGACTAGAGCATGAGTGCTGTGAATTCATGACTAAATCTAATACAAATTTTATCAAATTTATTTAATTCTTTTGAACTCTTTATTTTGACATAAGTTATGGGATTTTGTATGCCTAAATGCATGAGAACTTGATTATGGGACAAATCAAGAGAGAAAGGGGTGTTCTTCCATCAAAGGCTCTCATAGGTTAAGCCTTCATTCTCTAGTAAAGATGGAAGCTCCCTCTTAACAGGAGTGAAAGAATATGACATGCATGATATTATACATTCATTCATCCAGCTAAGGGGTTGCTAAAAATTTTATTATCTTGATTTAATTCCTAGGCTTTTATGTGAGGTTATGAGTTATTAGTTGGATAGAAAATTTAATTTTATCCTAAGAGCCTACCACATCTAGGCCACACATTCAAGTATTAATTATAAAAAAACTATGAAAGGCATGCTATTCTAATGCGCAATCTAAACACAATATCAAACAATATTATAGACTACCGTAAAAGAATAAAAGGTCAGTGCAGTCGGGTTTCACCGTACACCTCGAAAAGAGAAAATAATATGGGTAGCTGAGCTCAACCCTTATACAACCCGGATTATAAAAAATAATACATGTTATGGAGGTCTTCTTTTCTTCATTTCTTCCTTCACTTTCTTTTGATTTGATTTGCTCTAAAGGCATCACAGGGCACCCTAGGGACTAAGCCTTCTTCCCACTACTCATCCTAATCTCTCATAATATTAATCCTAATTCCTAATATAAAATTACATCAAAAATTGGAAAAGTAAATCTAGCTACACTTATAAAATAAATGTTAGCTAAACACATCATACAACCCAAACAGTTATATGAATAATTTTGGACTTAGTACCCGCACATGGGTAACCAATCCCACCTCTAATGGGTTATTAAGCAACTTGCACAGCAAACATATTTATATTTTTATTACAATGGCCCCTTTAGCACAACCCGTAGAAAATATGATTAGGCTAATAATGACCTAACATCCAGTCTACGAAACATACACCCTAACATCCAGTCTAAAATATTACATACAAAACAAAACACAACATCATACATACAATGCCCTAACTTAGCACAAGAAGTGGTGACTTAGCATTCTAATGTGTGCTTCAAGGCTTGTGGCAAGACTTTACTAGTTTATTTAGTTTAAGTTTCAATTTGAGTTAGAATTTATTTAAATTTTACCTTTGGTGATTTCAATTTAAAAGATTTAATGATTTATTTTTTTTCATTTTTATTTCACTTTTATTTGGTTAAAATGATGTTTAGGTTTTCAAGAATGAGGAGTAGAGTGAATTCCATTTGTAGACAGAACTCACCTTATTTTACATCCTAACTCCTACATAATTTAACTAAGGTCCTTAAGTATCTTAATTATACCATTTAAATTTGTGTAATTCATTTGATTTGATTTAGAATTTAGAATTTGAGTTTGTTTAAGTATTTGATTGATTGATTTTGATTTAGATGTTTTAGTTTAATTGCATCTTGATAATTCAATATCCTTAATTTCTAATGAAGTTTAAGTTTGTTTAAATTCATGTACTTTTGGTTAATTAATTTTAGATTATATATTTTGGTTTAATTAAATCTTGATAATTCAATATCCTTTTAAATTAATATTTAATTCTTTTCTTTGATTATGGTAATGTGACTTAATTTTATGCTTATTTGATTTGATTATGGTTCATTTATTTGTAGTTTGATCGAATTAGATTAATTGAGATTTTATTTTGATTTTAATTGAGTTTGATTCTTTGTTTATCAAAGTTTGGTTTGTATTTTGATTTCAAACATTGGATAGTTAACTAGTTTATCTTTTTTTTTTTTTTTTATTAACTAGTTTATCTTATTTAAGTAGGTTGAATGAGATTTTATTTGATTACATATTAAATTGATGAGAGTCTTACTTAATTTAATTTAATTTGATTTAATTTGATTTTATTAGCTTTATTAGTCTATGAATTTGCTTAGGTTCAATGTGATTATGTGATTAGTTTAATTAAGAAGTGTATTTATGTTAATTATAAAAGTTTGTTTAATTTTCAATTTGATTTCATATTTGTTTAGGTTAATAATGTAATTAATAACTTAATGATTTAAGTTTAAATTAAGAATTGATTGGTATTTAATTTATGTTTGATTAAGTTTAAGTTTAATATGATTAATTTGATTGACTTAATTAGTTTACTTAAGATGTGATAATTAATTAGTAGATTAATTAAGTGTTTAGTTTGAATTAATTTTAATCTGATTTATAAAGTTAATTTAGTTTATTAAGATGATGGATTAATTTATTAATTTTACATTAATTAGGTGTTTATTCAAATGGATAAGCTTAAGGGTAATTAATTTAATTAAGAAGTGTTTAAGTTAATTATAAAGTTAAATAAAGATTTATTTAATTCTTAATGATGTAATTAATGACTTAATGATTTAGGTTTAATTTAGATTTTGGTTAGTATTTAGTATTTTGATTATGTTTGATTAAGCTTAAGTTTAATATGATTAATTTGATTTAATTAGCTTACTTACGATGTGATTAATTATTAAATTTAATTGGGGTTTGATTTAAACTTAATTTTAGAGCTTTAATGTAACTTATTTAAATTAATTTGATTAATTAAGATGATGGATTAATTCATTAAGTTTGCATTAATTAGATGTTTGATTAATTATCTTTGATTAAGGGTAATTAAAATTTTAAATCATTAGATTAATTTAGGGTTTGTTTAATTAGAAATTAATGACTTAATTTCTCACATGTGAGTGATTTGATTTAGTTAAATATTTTTCTTAAGTTTGATTTGATTAAAGGATTGTTGTTATTACCATCATTGTTATTAAGTGAATTAATTATTTATTTCATTTCAATTAAGTTTGATTATTTATGATTATAGTTTTATTTGATTTGATTCATTTATTATGTTTGTTTGATTTCATTAACATGTTTGATTTAGTTATTAAGTTGAAATATTTAATGGTTAATTAATTATCTTATTCCAAATGGATGTGATTTAATCATATGTTAATTAAGTTTACTTTAACTTTATTTGGCTTAATTCGATTAGTATTAAATGATTATGTTGAATTGGTTTATTAATCAATTTGATTTTTTAGTTTATTTAATGATTAATTAGTTTCAGTTTATTTATACTCATTAAGGGGTTTCATATGATTAAGATTCCATGCTTAGTGTAGATTTAGTTATACTGGTTTGACCCATGTTAAAGTTTCATAGATTTGTTTAATTTTAAGTTTGATTTAAGATTTAATCATTTAATTGAGTTTTATTAACTTAAATAGGTTTAATCATATTTAATTTAATTTCCTCTAAGGATGATATTTTTCTAATTTGAGGTTTGATTAATGATTTCTTAAGTATTATTTCATTTCTGATTTTCATTTTGATATTTAAATTATTTTTAGATTATATGTTAATTAAGTCCTTAATTGATTAAACTTTAATCTTAAGTGTTTGCTTGGGGTTCATTAGGATTTAGAAAATCACATTGTTTTCTTAAGAGTCCTAGATGTCAATTGAACTGATTTAAGCCATTTTGAAGATTTTTTTGTAAAGTTTTGAATTTTTATTTGATTTATTTTATTAAAATGGACAATCTAAACTTCAAATATTTAATTTCTCCCAATCTAAAAGTCATTTTCACTTGAAATTTTATGGTATGTGTGTTTTAACTTTAGTTTCAATCCTTGAAAATTTCAACTTAATATGACATATATTTTTGATTTAATTAATGAAATTTAATTTTCACTAAAACTCAAATTAAGCTCAAAATCCTCAGTAAAATTTGGGGATTTTGATTTTGTTGATTTTTGGTTAAGTATTTTTATTTTCTATGAATTTTTGAAGTTTAATGTGATTTAAATTAATTTTTTAAATTGAAAAATCATGGCAACGCGGCGCGATAACGTGGCGTACACATCACATTTGGGAGGAAGACCGGTCAACCTATGAGAGTGACTCGCTCACTGGACCATCCGATCATCGACAGATGCGGAGGCCGTGATCGAAATCGATGGACTGAGCCGTCCGACACGCCAATACGACGGACGGCCCGATCGCATCGATCAAGGCCGATCACGCATTCATGCATTTGAGCCATCCAATCCCATGAACCATGGGATCAGATGGCAGCTGTAGCCCTGCCGATGATGAATAGTATTTTCAGGCTTTTTTTAAGGGAAAAATGAGATTTCTAAGTGAAAACTTATCCAAATGGACCCATTTTCACATCGATTAGCACCGAAAAAATTCTAATTTTCTAATTGAGATGATTTAAAGTAAAAATATGCGATTATCTAGGGGAAATTCCTAAAATTGTAAGAAAATTAACATAAAATATAAGAAATCCTAAGGCCGAATAAAGTTTAGTGAAATTTACCTCATCGGAGATGGTTTTGATGAAAGAACTCCTGGTATGAGGAAGCTTTGGAATGATTTTTAACCCTTACCTACCTTCAAAATGTCATCTTCTCTGATGTTTACCATTGTCTCATCGAAAAAGCAACTATTTATATTTTTGAGCTCCAAAATAGCTCAAAGTGGTGGGGGATGGGTTCCTTTTTTGCTTTGGAGAGGTTTTGGGGGTTGAATGGTGGTGGGAGGAAGAGAGCTAACGCCTCATTTTCCCTCCTTTTATAATGGCTGAAAATCCATTCTTTTTTGAATTTTTTTGGCTCCAAATTGATTGCCATCATAGATGGAGATGGATTGATTGAAAACTTTAGATTTTTTCCAAAGTCCTCTCTTACTACTATATGATCAGCTCTATTCAATGCAAATATTGGGGAGGAGTTAAGTGCATGTGATTCTGGGAGAATTAAATGAGGTTGGGTGGAATCCTATTTGGGGGAGGATCCATAAGGGGTTTAATTAGGGTTTGATTTTAGGCTGATCTCAAATGGGTTTGGGTCAGCCCCCAATGGGTCTTGGCTTGGTTTCAAGAGATTTGGCCCAATTTGGGTCACATGGGTCATATTGGGTCAAGTTGACCAATTTGATCAAAATTGGCCAAATTAACTTAGGTTATGAGTTGATTCATGTTCAATTGGCTAATTAAATTGAATGTGGTCTTTGGTTTGAATTAATTTGGATTTAATTTGGATTTAGGCCAAATTGACCCTTTAGGCCTATTTGGGCTTAATGACTCAATTTGATCAAATTGGATTTAATTATGGCTTTGGTCAAGTTCAATAATCAATTTGGAATGAACTTGAGCATTGGTTGTAATCAATTTGAGTTAGATCATGATTTGACACAATTTGGTCATTTAGGCTAATTTGGGTCAACTTGGATCGAATGACCAATTGGGCTTGGTTTGGCTCAATTGGTGGTCATTAATTTAATTGATTTTGGGTTAATTCAAATCTGATTTCAATCAATTTGGTGTATGAGTTTTGCTAGTTTTGGTTCATTTGGGCTGGTTGACGTCAAATGACTAACTTGACTTGGTTTGACCCAATTGATTGCAATTGATCATCCTAGGGTGACCAACAATCATGGTGGAAGATTTTGGTGAGCTTGGTTCAATCCAATTTAGTTGGATTAGAAGTTGGCTCAAATGGGTCCTTTAGGTCACTTTGGGTCAAGTGGACCTAAGTGAGTCAATTGGTTTGATTTTGGTTTGATTCAAGTTTAGTTGAACTTATATATGAGCCCTGGATTGAAATACAATTTCAACAGTAATCAACTTGGAGTCCAATAGGTTTTGGCTCAATTGAAAGTCAAAAGGGCTAAGTTAGGCTTGACTTGGGTTGACTTGAATTTGGTTTGATGATTGTAGGTTTTATTTATATTTGGATAAATGATCAAATGAATGATTGATTTGAGAGATAATCCATTAGTTTTGACTTGATTTGGATATAATTTGGCTAAGTCCAAAGAATTGGCTTAAAGGGCTTAAATTGAGTTTGGATTTGATTTTCGATATAATTTTGGTCATTTGAATTTGGATTTCATTTATATTTGTGAATATAAATGAAAAAATAATTGATTTAAAAAGAAATCAATTGAGTTTGATTTGATCTAAAGGGAGTTTTGGCTAAGCTTATGAATGTGGTTCATATGGCTTAGGAAGGGTTTTAGGATTTGAATTTGATTTTGGGTTTCAATCATTTGGAGTCAAATTTGAAAGATTTAAAACTTGAATTTGAATTTAAGATTTGGTTTAATTGAATCGGTTTGATTTGAGAAAGTGTATCTAGATTGAGTATTGGATAGGTAATTTTTTTAAACCCTAAGGCATAGCCAAATCTTATGATTAACACTTCTAAGTCTCTAGGCTTAGGTTACATATTCACCTAATCACTAGAAGTGTCTTATGACTAAGGAGTTCTTAGTGTCTAGAAGATTCCTAAGTCTAAGAGGATGGGGTTGAGAGCTCACTCCAAAAGTGAGGTCAACATTCATAAATGATTTATGCACTTTTGAAAGTAATTTTTGATTTAATAGTGATAATAGCCATGCCTATTTTTAATTTAAGTCAACACATGCAATTTGGCATAAAAGAAATCATTTTGTTTAATTAATTTTTGAAAAAGATGAATGCATGATCATATATGGTAAATAACATTTAATATGATTGGAAAGAGATAAAAGAACATAAGCACATGATTTCATTCAATCCAATTAAATCCTAAGGGCAAACATTTTAAATAAGATTATTTAAAATAAACTAAAGCTTTTTAATGTCATTTTGATTTCATGTTTGATTTGATTTAAGAAATATAAGAAGAGGTTTGCTAATCCTATTCCATGCCCCATGTTTGTGATTTAATTTGGTTTAATAAGGAATAATGAAGTAAATTTCATGAATTAATTAAGTTAGATCCTTAATTAAATCAATTAATTACCCTTACTTATGCTTCTTTAATTTGATTAACCACTTAATCATAAGCCATAAATGACATGAACATGTGAGGAAATAAAATTGCAGTGCTCCTAAAGAACCTAATGCAATTGGCTCATAATTAAGGATTAATTAAGTTAAAGAATCTAATTAAGTACTTTTATGAATCTCCCAAACTTATGAGTTAATCATAATTTCCTTAGAGGGTCTTTATGTTGTTAAACACATAAAGAGGAACCCTTAATTTGATTGCTTGTATTTAAGGTTTGATTTGATTTGATTTATTTGAATGATTTAGTTGAATTGATTTGATTTGATTAGTGTTTGTTACATTTATTTTGTATTTGTTTACCTTCATGTAATTTGATTGTTTAATTTTTAATTAGATGTTTTGATTCAATTAAATCTTGATAATTCAATATCCTTTTAATTTAATATCTAATTTTTTTTATAGTTATGTGATTTAATTTTATGTTTATTTGATTTAATCATGGTTCATTTATTTATAGTTTAATTGGATTAAATTAATTGAGATTTTATTTTGATTTTAATTGAGTTTGATTCTTTGTAATTAGAATTTTGTTTTAATCTCATCCATTGCCATGTTTATCAAAGTTTTGTATTTTGATTTCATACATTGGTTAATTAGTTTATCTTATTTAAGTAGTTGAATGAGATTTGATTTGATTACATTAAATTGATGAGAGACTTTCTTTATTTGATTTAATTTGATTTGATTAGCTTTATTAATCTATAGGTTTTTCAATGTGATTATATAATTAGTTTAATTAAGAAGGTGTTTAGATTAATTATTAAATTAAATAAGGATTTGTTTAATTTTTTAATTTGGTTTCATATTTGTTTAGTTGATGATGTAAATGATTTAATGATTTAATTTAGGATTTGATTGGCATTTAATTGCATTTTAATTATGTTTAAATTTATGTTTGATTAAGCTTAAGTTTGATATGATTAATTTGATTAACTAATTAGCTTATTTAAGAGGTGTAATCAATTATTGAATTAAATAAAGATTTGTTTAATTTTTAATTTGATTTCATATTTATTTAGGTTAATGATGTAATTAATGACTTAATGATTTAAGTTTAAATTAAGATTTTATTAGCATTTAATTGCATTTTATGTTTGATTAAGCTTAAGTTTAATATGATTAATTTGATTAACTTAATTAGTTTATTTAAGAGGTGTGATCAAATTAATTAGTAGATTAATTAAGTGTTTGGTTTGAATCAAATTTAATGTGATTTATAAAATTAACTTGGTTTATTAAGATGATGGATTAATTCATTAAGTTTGCATTAATTAAATGTTTAATTAATTAAGTTTGATTAAGTTAAATTTTAAATCATTAGATTAATTAAAGGTTTGTTTAATTAGAGATTAATGACTTAATTACCCATATATGGCTTATTTGATTTGATAGTTTTAATTAAGCATTTGCCTAAATTTTATTGATCAAAGATCATTGTTATTTGATTAAGTGATTTAATTGTTTATTTTCATATCAATTAAACTTGATTATTCATAATCATAGTTAGGTTTGATTTTCTTCATTTATTATGTTTATTAGATTTCATTCATGTTTGATTTAGTTGTTGGGTTTATGTAATGGCCAATTAATCATCTTATTCCAAATGGATTGATTTTAAATGTGATTTAATCATATCTTAATTAAGTTTACTTTAGCTTTATTTGGTTTAATTTGATTAATATCAAATGATTATGTTGAATTGGTTTATTAATCAATTTGATTTTTAGTTTATTTATTGATTAATTAATATTTAATTTGTTTTAATTTGTTAAGTTGTTTCATATGATTAAGATTCAATGCTTGGTGTAGGTTTGACAAGATTAGTATGGTTTTATATCAAAGTTTCATTGATTTATTCAATTATGAGTTTGATTTAAAGATCTCATCATTTACCTAAATTTCATTAACTCAGTTAGGTTTAGTTAATTTTAATTTCATTTGAGTGATATATGTTATTTTTTGATTTAAAGTTTGATTACCAATCATTTGGGTATTATATCATTTATGATTTTGATTTGATAGTTAAATTATTATTATTTTAGGTTATGTTTTAATTAATTCTTTAATTGATTAAAGTTTAATCGTAAGTGTTTATTTAGGATTAATTAGGCTTTAAAAATCACATTATTTTCTGGATCCTAGATGTTAATTGAAGTGATTTAAGTTATTTTGTTGATTTCTCTAATTTTATGGATTTTATTTGATTTGTTCTATTAAAATGGATAATTTGAACTTCAAAATTTAATTTCTCCCAAGTAAATCCATTTTACTTGAGATTTTTATGGTGAGTGTGTTTTAATTGTTATTTCAATCTCTAAAAATTTCAATTCAATTAGACTTGTATTTTTTAGAGTAATAAATGAATTTTGAGTTTCACTAAAACTTAAATTAAGCTTAAACCATTCAGTGGAATATAAGGATTTTCAGCTTGATTTCTAAGATAAATCCAACGATTTCTTATTTGTAATTTTTTGTTTAGTATTTTATTTTTTATGAATTTACAAAGTTTTAGGCAACTTAAATAATTTTAAAATCGTAAAATACATTTTCCACTAACCCAATTAGCACTTTACGAGCAACGCACGCCATATACCGCATAATTGGGCACCACCGCTACATGGCATGCGTCTGATAACGTCCGAACGAGCGAAAGGGATAGGATGCGGATAAATTGACCGTCCGATTGTGGATCGAATGGATGACCGGATCGACCGTGATACGATCCAAACATGATCGCGATCCAAACCATGCGATGGATCCAAATCGTGTGCACGATTTGAGCCGTCCGACCCCAATGGCGGATCGATGGCTACGCTTCGCTGGTGAAAACATGTTCATCCGAGATTTTTCATGACTTTGAACCATACATGATGATTTTCACCAAAAAATCTCCAATTTATAGGACTAAATATAATGAGAAATGCGGGCTTTCTAAGGAAATTCTAAAATCATGCAAGAATCGACACAAAGTTCCTAAGGCGCTAAAGTTTGGTAAAATTACCTCATGGGATGGTTTTCGGCGTGAAGATCCAGTGAGCTTGTGCAAGAGGAAGCTTTGGAATGAGTGTAGCATTCGCCTTCACTTCAGAATGATGTATTCTTCAATCGCCGCTTCCTCGCCAAAATCAACCCAGTTTTTGAGTGGAAACCTATTTGGGGGAGGATCCATGAGGGATTTAATTGAGTTGAGTTGATTTTAGGATGAGCCCAAATGGGTTTGGGTCAGGTTTGATCAGCCCCCAATGGGGCATAACTTGGCTTCAACGGATTTGGCTCAATTTGGGTCATATGGGTTATATTGGGTCATATCGAGTTAGGTTGACTAATTGGTCAAATTGGGTCAAACCAAGGCTTAGGTTAGGTTCAAATGATGATTTGAAAGATTTTGGTATGATCAATCGATTTGGCTTAGGATTGATTTTAGCTTATTTTGAATCAAATGGGTCAAATGGGTCAAGTTGATCGATTTGACCAAAATTGGCCAAATTAGTTTAGGTTATGGGTTAATTCATTTTCAATTGGCTAATTGAAGATGAACGTGGTCTTTGGTTTGAATCAATTTTGATTTAATTTGAATTTTGGCTAATTTGACCCATTAGGTCAATTTGGTCAAGTTGACCAATTGGTCAAATTAGGCTCAATTATGGCTTTGGACAAGTTCAATAATCAATTTGGAATGAACTTGAGCCATTGGTTGCAATCAATTTGGGTTAGATCATGATTTGACCCAATTTGGTTCTTTAGGCTAATTTGGGTCAACTTGGATCAAATAGCAGATTGGGCTTGGTTTGTATCAATTGGTGGTCAAGTCATATTTAAATATTGATTTTATGTTAATTCAAATCATTGGTTTCAATCAATTTGATGTAGGATGAGTTTTGGCTAGTTTTGGTTCATTTGGGCTAAGGGTTGACTTGGTCAAATGACTAAGTTGACTTGTGTGGTGAAATATATATTCTTGCCTTCATTTATCCCCTTTCGAAAAAGAGGGTAAATGAAAACAAAAATATAAAACACCTTGTCGACCATGCGATTCACGTGATGTTCTTATTAGGGTGATCGGCACGACATTGAGGAAATATACTATGTTGAAAGATAGAACTCACCACCCTACAATGGATCTAATTATCTTAATAAGGACTCCTAAGGACTATGGGTCTTCGAAATGTACCAGATATTCTTCCCCTACTTTACATGGAAAAGTAAAGCAAGGTTTATTTTAAATCGAGTTTGTTAAGTTCCCTACAGGGGCAAGCCCCCATAGTTAATTACATCCTAAGAAACAGGGTTCCTTAAGAATACTCTCGATTAAGGTAAATGATTGTTATCTCCAAAGATTTCGAAAGGTAGGACTATCAATCGATTGGTTTATTTTTAGAAAAGTCAAGTGGGATCGATCATGAGGAGGCAGTTCTTATTGAAGTCAAATGAAGATAAGTAGGGGATGCTTAGGATACTAGGAAGCCTAGTAAGCATCCCAAACTATCCTATAGTTGGGCTTTATATTTTTTAAATTAAATTGATTTATTTGAGTTGAATTTTTATTATAAAGTTAGGGCTTACAATTCCATGATACAAGGTCATGGAAATGCCTAAGAGGTAAGGATTTATGCTCAGTAGCATGTAAAGGAAAGTAACAACCTTTGAACCTAAATCTAGGGAGCTTTGGCAAGGACCAAAAGCATGACCTAAATCTAATGCAAAAATAAGTATTTGGTTTACCTCCACAAGAGAGGATAAACCACTCTAGTTGGACTTACAACCGCCTGGGGGTGGCCAACTAACTCCTACGGTTTTAAAATATGTAGGCAAGTCATATGCTTTTGCAAGATAGCTAGATTATTATTTATTTTGAAAGAGACTAAGTCATTAAACACACTCCCTAGGAGACTAGATCATGTAGGGTATGATTTAATGAATCAAATTTAATGCAAATTTTATTATATTTTTTATTTTGATTTTGGACAATCCATTTGACACAGGCTTTAGGATTCATATGCATAATTCATGAGAAATTAGATTATGGGCCAAAATCAACAAGATAAGGAGGTGTGTTTCCACCATGGATCTCAAAGGTCAAGCTAAGTTCTCTAGCAAAGGTGGAAGCCCTCCAATCAAGAGTGAAATAATATGTTTTTTATGCATAATGTGAGAAATGTAATACAACATCCAGCTAAGGGGTTGTTAATTCTTTTATCTTGATTTATAGCCTAAGCTTTAGATGAGGTTATGAGTTATTTTATTTTTAGTTTGAATTGATTAGTTTGATAGAAAATTTATTTTCCTAAGAGCCTAATCATCATCCAGGCCATACATCAAAGCAAAAAAATAAACTTGGAAAAGATGTCATCTTAATGCACAAGCTAAACAAACATCAATCAATTTATAAAGCTAGCGCAAAAGAATAAGAGGTCATTTGTGATTGGGCTCCACCGCACAAACCTAAAAAAAATTGGGTAGCTGAGCTCTTCCCTTATACAACCTAGATTACAAATGAATAAATTACAATCAAGAAGGAATTCATTATTATGGGGTCTTCATTCTTCATTTCTTCTTTCTTCTTCTTCTTTTTCTTTTGGTTGGTTGGAATGTGGTTACTAAAGGCTTCATATGGTACATAAGACATAGCCTTATAACCAATGTTTATCCTAATACCCCATAACAATCATTCCAAAATCCTAATTACAAAATTACATGAAAATGGGAAAAAGAAAATCTAACTAAAACCTACAAAATAGAGATTAGCCAAACAAACCATACAATACCAAGTATGTATATATATAAATTGGACTTAGCCCCACACATGGGTAACCAAGTCCACTGTTTTATTTTGGATTATGCTTAGGGTATAAGCACTGCATAGCAAAAGCATTTTATATTTTATTACGGTCTTAAGCACAATCCTCAGAGATAATGGTTAGACTAAGATCGCCCTACCATTCAGTCTACACACATACACCCTAACATCCATACTAAAATAAAACATAACAAAATAAAATCAAACATCAAACCATGTACCGCCCTAACCTAAAACTAGAAATGGTGACTTAGCCTAATGTGTGTGCCATTTAAGGTTTATGTGGTATGCTTAACTAAACTTTAAGGTTGAAGTTTTCTATAAAATATTCAACTTAGAGGGTTTGTTTCATGTAAGTGATTTAGTTGATTTAGGTTAATTTTATTTGATGATTTGTTTGGTTTAAATGAACCTACTTAATTACTAAGTGTTGTAGAGAGAGAAAAGAGAAGAAAACTTCTCTTTCCTTCCCTACCTTAAGTAATTTCTAAAGTAGATTCATATTTGATTTTTATTTAGTGAATATTTTATTATGTGTTTTAATTAATCATAAGTTTAGATTTTCCCTAAACAAACCTATTCAAAAAGAAAGGCATTTTAAGATTAAGTAAAGTGAAATACTATCACAAAACACACAACACTTCATTTCTTTCCCAACATATGTAACATGCATATGGATGAATCCTAAGCATATCTATACATGTGAATGGAAGTGTTTAGCACACCTTAATGATGAATGCTAAGAGAGTTTGTTTAAGAAAATTTAGAATGTTTCATGTATGCAAGATTTTGTTAAGTAGAAAAGGATGATTCTTTTATCTATTTTTCATATGCACATTTACAAGTATAAAAGACATAAGTGAGTATAGCACCATTTTTAGCACCAAGGGTGTAAGGTACAAGACCTACTTAGGGCTACTTAAAGCCTCGCAACCCCGGAGTTGTCCAGACTAATATATCACTTTTGTTAAATACATGTGACTGTACAAAAGAAATGAATATAAAAAGAAAGATGCAAAAGTTTATGTTTGTTTGTTTGATTTGTTTATGCAATTTACATGTGTAAGTGTGGATGTCCTTCTTAATTGATAGCATAGGATGAATAGGAATGGATTTAAGCAAGTGTTATGTTCTTTTCAAATGAACTATACACTTTGCAAATCCTATTCAAAATAATGTTAAAAGAGAAAAGAGGGAAAGCCACACAATGCACATCCTTATATTTTACTCACATGCAAGCCTATAAATAATTATAAGTAGCATACCTTTTGGTTATGATGTTTGATTTATAAGCTTTGAAAATAATTTTGGATTTAATAGTGATAATAGCCATTCATATTCTTACTTTAGTCAAAATATGCAATTTGACATAAAAAAATATTTCATTTTTAATTTGATTTTTAAAAGACATGAATGTATGATTTTCATATGACATACACATTTAGTATATTAGGAAAGAGATAAAGTGATGAAAGCATGTAAATGCATTCATCCTAATTAATTCCTAAAGACAATCCTATGGAATAAGATTATTTAAAATAAATCAAATTTGATTTAAGGAAAGTTTGATTTTGTTTTGAATTTGATTTGAATTTGAGAAATGTGTGATGAGTTTGCTGGTCCAAACTCATTCTCACATGTGTATGATGTTTTAGTTTAATTTTTAGGTGATTAGATCAATTTTATGCTTTGGTTAGGTTAAGGTGTACATTAACTTCATTAATTACCCCTTACCTACACCACTTTAGCATATTTAATCAAATAATTATGAGCCAATGTATGACATAAAACCATACAAGGAAGTTAAGATAGCAATGCACCTAGGAAAGAAAGGGGCCTAATGCAATTGGTCCATAATTAGTAATTAATTAAGCTAAAGGGTTTAATTTAAGTACTTTCATAACCCTTCCCACACATGTGGGTTGGATTTTGATTTTCTTAAGCTACTTAGGTTATTGAACACCTAAGTTCCTACCAAAGATGAATTGGTTAAGTTATGAAATATTTTGAAAATTTTATCAAGTTAATTAAGTAGGTGATTAGTGGATTAGCCCATAATTAAGTTTGGATTAAGGAAGGAAAGGGGTTTAGGGAATGGCTTAGGAAAAATTCCCCAAATCCATTCCATAAACCTCTTCTTCACTTAAGCAAGGCTTAATTATCTTAATAAATGGATTAGGCCACTGTTCACATGCTTAATTAAGCTTAATTATATAAAGATAGTGATTAAGGATCCATTAATTAATTTCCCTAATTAACTCATCAATAAATCCCAAGAAAATTAGGGGAGGCAGAGCTCATCCCATAAATGCATCTAAGAAATTTAAAATGAATTGATTAAGTAATTAGGGAGTAATTAGGTTATTAAGTTTTCACTATAATCTTAAAGGAAAATGCACACTCAAAATCTATTAGAAATAATTTTAGATTATTCCTCTCTGAATTATCTTCATAATGCTTTTTATTTTGTATTTTTTTTTATTTTTCTACATTTAGTTATATTATTTTGAAGTTTCTATATTTATTAGGTAATTAAATCCCTAATTATATGACTAATCCCGACATGGACCACGCGGACGCGCTTTCCAATGGGGCAAGATTTATCACTTAAGTTATCACATCCCGTGTCGGGCGATGCTACGCTTTCTCCTCACCTGTCCAATCAAAGATCGAACGGTCAGGATTAAGCCCGTGATATTAATAGGATAAATCAGAGATCTTACGCAGCTCGATCAGGACCGTCTATCCAAAACATGCGATTGGATGGTCCATGATCCGTCCCTGAGCTCGCCTGTGGGAGAGGGGAACTGTCCACTCTCTAGGGCAAGATCCGAGCTCGATTGAGCTCATATTGAGCTTAAACTCAACCCACACCATCATCATGCAAAGGGATGAAGATCTAACGGTCCATTTCACTTGGGGTGAAACTTTCCTTCGAAAAGGACCAAAAAAAAAAATTTCAAACTATGCTCGATTTTGAATAGTACCTCACTGGAGGCCATCACCGCCTCCCAACCAGGAGGTAGCTTCAGATAGTGAGATGAAGCCTGAAGGCTTTGAGGGGTTGAGGTTGAGTGGATCTTCCAATTGGCCAAAGTCACCTTCAAATGGATTCAACTTGGTCTAGCTCCCACCTCCATTGCCTTTGAAGCTTGGAAGAAGGTTTGGATCAACTGATTGATTCCTCGAAGATGCTTGCAAGAGAATTGAGTTGATATTGATTAATGAGCAAAAGTGGAATTTCCCTTAGCCTCCCTATTTTGATTTGAAGAAATTGAGAAAAGGAGAATTGGAGATGGCTCTAGGAAGCTTGGGAAGACTGCAAATGCTTTGAGTCTAACTTCAATCGAGTGTGAGTGTGTAAATGAATGAAATTAGGGGAGTATATCTCCAGGTGGATTAGATGTGCTTCCCTTACCATTTTGATCAAATTCACACTATGCAATGGGTTTGTTAGGTCGTTTAGGGTTGCATGTGATTCAGTTTTGGTCAGAGGAGGTAGTGGGGAAGTTGACATGTGCAAAATAAGTTGTGGGAGTGATTCCCATGTGCTTGAAATGAAGTGGTTGGTTTGACCATTGGGTTTTTGGCCCAAACTCATTCAAGTGCACCATGCTCACTAGTGTCCACTTGGTCCATTAAGAGAGTGTCAAGTGACATGAAGAGGATTTGACCAAATTCCAAGTGAATTTGGCCAAAACTTATTCTTTGACCTAGGGTAAAATGGTCATTTGGCTTGGATTTCAGAATATATTTGGTATGATTAAAAAATGGTTGGGCCAAGTTTCAATGAATTTGGAATTAATTTGATGTGATTTGGCTCATGTTGACCCATTTAGATCAAAAAATGGGTCAACTTGGGTCAAGTTGACCAATTGGTCAAATTGGGTCAAACCAAGGGTTGGATCAAGTTTATATGACCATTTGAAATGTTTAGGCATCATTGGTTTGGTTCAATTTGATTTATATTTGAATTTGGTTCAGTTGATTTCATTTTGGTCAATTGGGTCAAGTTGACCAATTTGACCCATTTGACTTATTTGGGTTAGGTCATGGGTTGGTTTAGGCTTCATTGGTCATATGAAATGTATTGGTATCTTTGTTTCCAATCAATTTTAGTTTAATTTGATTTTGGCCCAATTTGACCTTTAGTCAAGGAGTTCAAGGTCAATTGGGCTAGGTTGGGTCTAGTTGGCCAATTGAGGCTTTGGTCAAGTTCAACAAGTGATTTGAAATGAACTTGACCCATTGGTTTCAATCAATTTGGCTTAGATCAAGTTTTGACACATTTTGACTTTTAGGTCATGTTGGGCCAATTTCAAGTGGCCAATTGGTTAGACTCAAATGATGACTTGTCAAGTTCAAACATTGATCATGAATGAGTTTTGATCAATGATTTTAATCAATTTGGCCTATGATGGATTTTGTCTAGTTTAGGTTTCATTTTAGCTAAGTGTTGACTTGGTCGACCTTTAGGTTTGACTTGGTTTGACCTAATTTGAGTTGATTGATCATCGCATGATGATTGTTGCTCACAATGTGAGGCTTAGTTGGGCTTAGTTCAATCCAATTTGGGTAGGATTAGAATTTAAAGGGTACTTTAGGTCACTTTGGGTCAAGTGAGCTTAAGTGGGTCAATTGACTTGATCAAGGCTTGAATCAAGTTTGGTTGAACTCACATATGGACTTATGATTGAAATATATATCTATTTGCAAGTGATTTGGAGTCAAATGGGTTTTGATTCAATTTCAAGTTCAAATGGGTGAACATGAGTCTGACTTGGGTTTGATTTTTGAATTTAATTTTAGTTTGATGATTGAAGTTTATTTTATATTTGGATTCATGATTGAAGGATTGATTGAATCATGAAGAAAAATTAAGGGTCCAAATTGATTTGAATTTGATTTGGCTAAGTTCAAGAGTTTGACTTGAAAGGCTTTAGGTTGAATTTTGATTGAATTTGATTTGAGTTTTGAATTGATTTTGGATTAATGATTGAAGTTTGTATTTATATTTAGATTCATGATTGAAGGATTGATTGAATCATGAAGAAAAATCAAGAGTTTGGCTTGATTTGAATTTGATTTGGCTAAGTTCAAGATTTTGATTTGAAAGGCTTAGGTTGAATTTGGGTTGAATTTGGATTTAAATTTTGAATTTATTTTTGGATTGATTATTGAAGTTTGTATTTATATTTAGATTCATGATTGGAGGATTGATTGAATCATGATGAAAAATCAAGGGTTTGGCTTGATTTGAATTTGATTTGGCTAAGTTCAAGAATTTGACTTGAAAGGCCTAGGTTGGATTTGGGTTGAATTTGGATTTGAATTTTGAATTTATTTTTGGATATTTGAATTTATATTTCATTTATATTTGTGAGAAATGAGAATATAAATGGGTTATGAGAAAATTTCTTGAATTTGATTTGATTTGGATTTGATTTAGGATAAGTCCATGGGATATAATCAAAGTGACTTAGAAATTTTTTTTTGAAATTTGGAATTTCAATCATTTGGAATTGATTTGAGTTTTGGGAAAATCAATTAAATTGGAATTGATTAAGGTGTTGATTTGAGAGTTTGGAGTTTGTTTAGACTTGATTTGGAATTTGACTTGAAGGAAGGAAGTCAGGAGTTGGTTAAAGCTATAGGGTAGGAAAATTTTCCTAACACCCCTAAGGCATGACCTATTCCCATGGCTAACCCTTCTAAGTCTCTAGGTTAAAGAGTGTTCACCTAATCACTGTATTTTAAGACTAAGGAAACTATTAGTGTCTAAGAGAAGTCCTAAGTTTAAGATGGAGGGGTTGAGAGCTCATCCTAAAAATGAGGTCAACAACTTGGTTTGACCCAATTGATTATAATTGATCATCCTAGGGTGATCAACAATCATGGTGGAAGGTTTTGGTGAGCTTAGTTCAATCCAATTTGGGTTGGATTGGAAGTTGGCTCAAATGGGTCCTTTAGGTCACTTTGGGTCAAGTGGATCTAAGTGGGTCAATTAGTTTGGTTTTGATTTGATTTGAGTTTAGTTGAACTTATATATGAGCCTTGGAGTGAAATATAAATTCAACGAAAATCAAATTAGAGTCTAAGGGATTTTGGCTCAATTGAAAGTTTTAAGTCAAAAGGGTTAAGTTGGGTTTGACTTGGGTTGGCTTGAATTCGGTTTGATGATTATAGGTTTCATTTATATTTGGGTAGATAATTGAATGAATGATGATTCAAGAGAAAATTGGTTTTTTGATTTGGATAGGATTTGGTTCAGTCTAAGAATTAGCTTAAAGGGCTTAAATTGGGTTTGAATTTGATTTTAGATATAGTTTTGGTCATTTAAATTTGGATTTCATTTACATTTGTGGATATAAATGAAGGAATAATTGATTTATAAGAAAATCAACTGAATTTGTTTTGATTTAAAGGGGGTTTTGGCTAATCTTATGAAGGTGGTTCATATGGCATAGGAAGGGTCTTAGGATTTGAATTTAATTTTGGGTTTCAATCATTTGGAGTCAAATTTGAAATTAGATTTGTAATATGAATTTGAATTTGAGGTTTAGTTTAGATTTGAATCTGGTTTTGATTTGAGAAGGTGTATATGGATTGGGTTTAGGCTATAGGGTAGGTGATTTCCTTAAGTCCTAAAGCATGGCCTAATCCTATGATTAACCCTTCTAAGTCTCTAAGCTTAGGTTAAGTGTTCACACAATCACTAGAAGTGTCTTATGACTAAGAAAATATTAGTGTCTAGAAGATTCCTAAGTCTAAGAGGATGAGGTTAAGAACTCACTCCAAAAGTGAGGTCAATAAAAGGACCCCCAATATGTGTGGTGTAATTGACAAGGCACACCGCACGTATTGGCATTGACCGAGATGATCAACAACATCTAAAAGATTGCAAGCACTAACGAAAATGATCTATACCTAAACCTGAGAGGCAGATAGAATCATGATCTTAGTGCGATGCAGCTCTCTTTATGCCAAGGGCATAAGAGAGCAAGATGAAATCCGGGATTGAGTACATGAACCTTCCACTAGGGAAGCAGGTTCAAGTTATCCACTGAGGGATAAGAATTTGAGTTTGATTGTGAATATGATTAGTTTGGGTGTGCATCCATTGGGGATAAGAATCTATAATCCGATGGGGATCAAGATTGAATTGATTTTAATTTGTTTTATTTTAATTGATGTTGAGGCATATCCGGTAGGGATATGTGCGAATCCACTAGGATTGGGTATGTGAACCTTCCACTAGGGAAGCAGGTTCGGGCTATCCGTTGGGGATAAGAATTTGATTGGATTTCTTTGATTTGTTTGATTAGACTCCACTAGGGAGTTTGGTTTAATTTATCATGGCTTTAATGGGGAGAAGGGTTCTAGATTGAAGGAATATTCCCCGGGGATGTACACTCGATTAAATTTATTTGATTTATATCTAAGCTCCACTAGGAGGCTAATTTGATTTGCACCTCGCTAGGGAGAAGTTTGGTTTGTCCAATATGTTTAATTTGACTCCATTGGAGAGGTTGGTTTTGAATATATTTTATTATGGGCCCTGTCGGTGTGCGATGGACCACATTAAGAAGGAGCCATGGGGCCTTGGCCTATCTTAGATTTATAAGTTCAAAGGGGTAGTCCTCCTGCCATAAGGTAGGACTATCCGACCTAAGGGGTTGCCTTTCGATGTGCAATGACTGTACTAGAAAGAAAGCATAGCAGACTTACATCTTCCAAAGCAGGGAAAAATTGTTGAGGTGATTTATTGGATGAGCAACACATCAAACCCTACCTAAGGCAACTACTGAGTGAGCATCGCAGGGGATGTTACCTCAACTCAAGAGTAGTCTTGATGATTAATTTGATTTGACAAGATTTGATTTAATTTTATTTGGTGTGTTATGTTGTGGACTCTGTTGGCGTGTGATGGACCCACTAAGAATGAGCTATGTTGGCATTGTCCTGTCTCTGATTTACAAATCTAAAGGGGTAGTCTACCAGCCACAAGGTAGGACTATCCAGCCTAAGGGTTGCCTTTTGGTGTGCAATGATTATACTAGGAAAAAAGCATAGCAAACTTACATCTTCCAAAGTAAGGATCAGTTGTTGGGGTGATCTGTTGATGGTGCAACAAATCGATCCTAACCTAAAGCAACTATTTGAGCAATGCCATTGTGGACTCATATCGACTCAAGAATAGTAAGAATTAATTTAATTTTAGATGGACCATGTCGGTGTGCGATGGATCTACTAAGAAGGAATTAATATCAGTCTAGACCTATCTTAGATTTACAAATCCAAAGGGATAGTCTACCAGCCATTAGGTAAAACTAACCAACCTAAGGGGTGCCTTTTGCTTTGCAATGGTTGAGTTAGGAAGAAAGTGTGGGGACTCACATCTTCATAAGCAAGGAACCACTAGGGTGGTCGGTCACTTGTGCAATAAATCAAACCCAACCTAAGGCTGCCCGTTAGTTTGCAATGGTCATGTTGGAAAGAATGCATAATAGACTTATATCTTTCAAAGCAAAGATGATCGTCGGGGTGACTCATTTGTGGCATAACAAGTTGAACCTAACCTAAGTGCGACTACTAAGAGAGTGCCGACCTGGAGACTTATCTCAACTCAAAGTAGTCAGGCAATTCCTATAAGGATTTTTGCTAACACCTAAAGATAGGATGCCTACTTGGGAAAGGACCACGGGGCTTGAATTCTAATCCACCTAAGATATATTTTGTTTGTTTGAAGTTTACATGGAACTATTGGTTTGAGGGACCACACCGAGAAGGAGCTCATATCGCCTAGTCCTAACTCGACTTACTCACTAGAAGCATCCGCTAAACAAATTCTCGAACCATAGGGGTGGTTACTAGGAAAGGGGGACTGCCCAATCCAAAAATAACTAGGGTAGTGTCTAAATGGGGTTGCTAAGGATGTGATCCATATAGAGTGCCCATAGGGGAGGTGCCGCTAGGGGCATTATCCAAAATTCTATAAAAGCAAGCTTGTAGGTATTCAATGGCCAACTCAAGGAGAAAGCATGGGACTCACATCTGCCAAGAGTGGTGTATCCATGGGTGGGTCCGCCAAGATGATAACCAACCAACCTAAGGTGCCGGATGATCAACTTGAGAAGAAGGCTTGTAGACTTACATCTTCAGATGAAATGATCATGATACATCTGGATATACTATCGACCTGGGAGACTACCAAGTGGGAGTCTCAGGACTAAACCCAGCTTGAAGTAGTCGAGGAAAGGAACCACTAGGGACTTATCCTAAGCTCAAATATACTACCTGAATGCCAAGAAGAAAGCTAGCATCCTCTTGTCAACAAGAAGAAAGTAACTTACATCCTCTAAACAAGTCAAGAAGAAAGTGGACTACATCCTCCTGTGACAACCGGGTAGCTTAGTCTGAATGAAAGTCAAGCTACAAGAAGAAATGACCACTCAGCTAAGATCTGCAAGGTAACAGTCACAGAGCAGTAAATAATTAGACGTGAGTTCATTTTATCCCACATCAAAATAGCCTGAGATAAAAGATATATATTTGTTTTATATATGGTTATGTGTAGTTTGTGTTGGTGTTGTGTTACTAAGGATAGGATGCCACTTGGGTTCCTTACACCTACCTAAACACATCATGGTGGATTCACAAGCAAAGATATTCCTCATCATAAAAGAGATGAAATTTGAGATGAAAAGAAGTTTTATTGATAATTGATTTGAAACAAGATTTATGGATAATATTTCATTAAGTAGAGCCCGTTGATTAGAAGCATTGGGCGCTCTCCCTTACAATTTATAAGATGATAAGATCTTCCTTGGTATGCCTTCTCTATGGCAAAAGGGCCTTCCCAAGTGGGTTCAAACTTGCCTCCCATCTTTCGATGGGCAACAATTATTCTCCTTAGAACTAAAATAAGCTCTCCTACTTGAAAAGCTCTAGGATGGACCAACTTGTTGTGAGCTTGAATCATCTTGGCTTTATATAACTCAAGGTTCTCATGCTCGGAGGCGTCTCTCCTCCAAACCTTTGAGCTCTTCCAACCAACTTGCTAGTTATGATTTTATTACCCATGGCTATCCTTAGTGATGAGAGTTGACTTAATGGTAGAATGGCTTCACCCATACACTGGAAGAAAGGGGTAGATTGAGTTGGAGTTTTATATGGAGAGCTAAAGCTTCACTAACGCCGCTACCATCTCTTGTTGTCATCGAGTGTCTTCTTTAATATTTGAATGAGAGTTTTGTTGAATGGTTTTGCTAGACCATTTTCCCTTGGGTAGTAGATGGTGGAATATCTCCAATCTATGTTGTGTCTCTGGGCAAAGTTGATTTTAGTGCTCTTGAATGCGCATCATTAATCGATATAATTCGCTGAGGCACAAACTTATATGCAATATGGTTTTGGAAAAACCGGAGCACATGATGAGCTATGACCTCTCTAAGTGGGATTGCCTATGCCCACTTGGAAAAGTAGTGGTAGAATGAACCGAAGAGGAAGGAGGATCGATCAGAGCCACTATGTCGGTACCCCAACACTGAAATGGCCATGAGGCTAATGTACGATGTAGAATGTTGGGTGGTTGATATAGGACCACACCGTATACCAGACATTGGTGGCATCTCTTAGCTACATCCATACATTATGTGATCATCGAAGGCCAGTAGTATCCTAGTCTCTTGATCTTGGCTTTCATCTTCATTGATGTGTGCATAAACCGAAAGTGTACGATCCTACGCTTCGTGTTTGTCCAAACAACATAACAACATATGATCAAGGACCGCGATAAGGTGCCATCCAGAGCGTAAAGTCTCTTCACCGATGTGCTAGTGATTTCTCTTGAGGTAGTTTGCCTATATTTAAATAATCCATGAATGGTTGCCTCAATCGACTCCATTTTTTGGCAATGACAACCTCCCCTTCAAGAGAGAATCTCGATGAGTTCAAAGAAGGGATAAGACTTGTCTATTTTGGACCTTATTGGAATGGAATCATCTTTCGACATGCTAACTCTTTAGCAAGCTTGGCTAATGCATACTACTATTGCATTTTCTCCTGAGAATCTTGTAAATGGTAACCTCGATTTGGGCCAATTCCATAGTAGTGTATGATGGAGTTTAAGCTTTAGAACTTTGTAGGACCCAATGATTTGGTTGATGACTAACTGAGAATCCCCAAAGATGTTGATACTCTAGATGCATAGTGTAATGACTAACTCTGAAATTAGAGCCTCATATTTGGCTTCATTGTTGGTGCATGGATTGTAGATGATATGAGAATCTCTTCACATCCGTTAGTTAAGAGAACTATTCACCCCTTCCTTGGGATAGTAAATTATGGTTCTTCTCCTCTTTGAGAGGAAGCTACTATCAAAGTACATCTCCCTGGTGAGCACTAGTATCCCCTAAGTTCATGATTTTCATCGAGGAGATCATCATTAGAGAATCAGAGTGATGTGTTGCTAAGAAATCCACAAGTGCTTATCTTTTCACGCGGAGATGAATGTTATGTCAAACTAGATAAAATCATGGACCATCATCCCGATAAGGTCGGTCATGTCATGAGATATTACGGATTGGATTGACTCTAGAGATCAAGTTCACCTTATGAGAAAGCATGTAATGTCGTAGCTTTTGAGGTGCAAATATTAAAGATAGGCAATGCTTTTTAATAGGTGGATAGTTTACCTCAGTAGGGACTAGATGATGACTGAGATAATAGAGTGTTCTCCTTCCCTTCATTGTTGGTTTGAGCCAACAAAGCTCAAGGAGTCATAATGTAGTATATAATATGGCGACTTGCAGGATAGATACCTAGAATCGTGTATTGCTTGATGTCTTGAAGGCATCATCGCTCATACTACTTGAACTTGGCATCCTTTTTGACAAGTGACAAAATTAGTTGGCATCTTCTTGATAAGTTGAAAATGAAGCATCTTAGATATGCCAATTGCCCTTAGAATGACCTGAGTTGTGTTATGCTTTTAGGGTCATTTTAATATCACTTTGATCTTCTCAGTCAATTTCAATTCCCGTCGGACAACAAACCCAAGGAATTTTTCTGAAGCTACAATGCACACTTGGGGTTCATTTTGAGGTTTGCTTAACTTCAAAACTACTCTCAAGTCAAAGAGATGGTCTTCCTTTTCTTTGCTCTGATAAAGATCATCGATGTAGCATTCAACTTGATGATAAATGAGTTCATCCAAGATTCGAGTCATGGCCCGCTGGTATGTGGCACATTTTAAGGCCAAAAGGCATGACCTTATAATAATAGATGATCGGTTTGAAAGGTAGTGCTTCTTTCATCCTTGGGGGCCATCTTAATTTGGTTATAGCTAGATGACCCATCCATAAAGGAGAATACTGCATGAGATGATGTCCACCATTAATTGGTATAGGAAGTGAAATTTATCCTTAGGATATCCTTATTAGATCCCTAAAATCACATATGTGAATTTGGCCATTCTTTTCTTAACTAATGAGACTAGCTAACTAGGTAAGATATTTTCTTCTAATAAAGCTAGCATCGATTTTCTTGATTTCGAAGTGATTTATTCAATGTCTAATCGCATCAGGAGCTACTTGATATTAGATTATATTTCTAGTTTGTGGACTGCTATGTCAGGAGATAGACCAGGCATCTCTTCATAACTCCATGCAAAGCAGTCCTTAAACTCAGTCAATAGCTTCACAAAATCTTTAGTTTCTTTTTCATTCAAGAGAAAACTGTGTATGGGCGTGGATCTTCTTCATTTCCTAGGTTAATTATTTGAGTTCGTCAATGGTTGATCTGATCTCCTCTTCGAACTCTGGCGGTGTATCCTTGACTTCAAAGTCATTTGGATCATCTAAAGTTTCTAAACACGCCTCCTCATATGAGTTAGCATGATTTGAAAAGAACCTATCAGATTACAAATGATTGGTGATGACTAGCGATCATCATCATCAATTGGACCCACTTATCAATCTAGTCCGTCTTCATTGTGAATGTCTATATTTGTTGTCCCATAACCTTTCAAAGTAATCTAACCTATGTTTAGACCAAGCATGTGAAATTAATCATTTCTTTGCTAAATTAAGAACACAAGGCAAGTACTAATCAAAAAGTAATTCTATTAAATTTTTGTATGAATCATCCTCAAGTTCTACATCAGCTTCTTGACTTGAGGATGATACTCAAAGAAAGAACTTCTGCACCTTTATATTTGTGGAAGACTTAGGGGCTTCCTTAACTACCAAACTCTCAACTTTTTGTGAGGTAAGTGGGGTTAGAGCTAAAGTTCCCAACTAATGCCTGATTGTTTCACATATAGACTTGGATACACTTATGCTTTGCTTAGAGGCCAATCTTCATCTCTGTCTTGTTCAACTGTCACTTGCATGGGGATTTGTTGTCTAGAAGTGCTGCATACTAATCATATATGACTCATCCTGAACTAGATTCTAAGTCTATAGATAGGTGTACTCAGTAGCGGACATAACTCTTGGTGGCCAATAAGGAGGTCTTCCATCCCTAGGCATGTCTTTGGATCTCCTCTTCCTCTTTGTGGAGGTGGACTCATCTTACCCATATGTTGAATGAGAAATGGTGGTGGAATCTAATGTTAGGCTCTACTTTCTCCTCCAAATTTCGCTCCCTTTTATTTTTTCTCATTTTTTTCTTTTCTTTTCTTTTCTTTTTCTTTTTCTTTCTCTTTTTCCTTTTCTTTTTCTTTTATCTTTGAACTTTGGCCAAGTTCACGAGAATATACTTGTTGATTTTGAGGGAGAGAGTAGGACATCTTCATATATTGACCTCATGAATTGTGAATGGCTTAAGATCTCCTTTGATTCAATCCCACCCTCATGAACTTCATGCCGATGTAGAGAGGATGGAACATTATTCTCATGTATCCAGTCTCCCAAGCAAAGCATTGAAAGATGTATCTAGTCTATAATATGAAACTTGGGTAGTCTTCCAATCATCTACTTCTAATGGCAACACTATAAAGCTGACCCTCTCACCTTGTTCATTGAATCTCTCAACATCATCCTCTCTTTTGAAAGTTTGGAGATGTCAATCCTCAAAGTGAGGTTTTTTAGACTCATAATGTTCATTGATGCACAGTCAGCAAGAACTTTGGATATACTATCTTCTAATATCCACTATGTAAAGAGGGCGGTTGTGTGCTGGTTCTAGAAGCAAGTCTTCATCAATGTAACTCCTGAGTGTCCTCTGTAGCCTCCTCCCGGTGGTGGCTAAGCATATCTCCGGATCAAGAATAGTCTTGATTAGGGATTCTCATCTCTTTGGATAAGATAAGGGCACTTAACTTATTACTTTCTAAGATATGCTAGGACATTATAGTCACCTTGGCTTGATCCTCACAAGCATATCCATGGGTGGAGCATTCTTTGAGGGGTTATCTCTTTAGAACCAATGATTTGCTTACCCTTATCCGAGGTGCCACCCTAGGAGGTAGAACTTGCCACGCAAGGTTAACAGTGACCTCTTGGAATGATGAATTTGTAGGAAGTTCTATCTCATCTGTACCTATGACTTCTCCTATGGGATCATCAGAGTCGGATGACTCTAAATCAATCTCAAGAGGTGAACCCGTGTGATTTAGAAATGAGAAATCTATTTCTAAATCAGAAGATGAATGATCAACTAGAGTTATTATTATTTAAACTTGAGAGAGTTATATGGGAATAAAATCAAGAGTATCAGAAGTGACACAAATGTAAGTGGAATCAGCTTTCTTCATTGATTTCTTAGATTTAGATGGAGGTATAAAATATAAATCACGCAGAGTAAGCGAAGTGAGGGGTTTATCGCCCATCTCCGTGGATACAATACAGCTGCTGGAAGAAGAGCTAAATGAAGTGGTTATAGCTACGTGGAAGGAATCTTTGGACTCGATGGTGTTGCTACTATGCTATCCCGCAAGTAAGGTAGCTCTACTTCTTCACTGACACCTTCTTCAAGTTATCTTTGGCAACTTGCAAACCTTGGTGTTGGAGGTTGAGTTGCACTGTAAAGAAAGCATCTTGATCTTAGAGACCACTTTTTTAGAGGTTTGGGATAAGGCAATATCCCAACCTTCTTTTGTCTTAAGGATCCAAGTATCCCCAAAATTACTCGGAACTAGGGTTGTTCTAACAAGTATTCCTTGGTGATAACAATAGCTCTCTTGACTTGTATAGCTCAAGCCAGTCCTTAAAGGTGACACAATCCTCCAAGACATGACTAACCATGTGGTGGTAGGGGCAATAGTTAGGATCATTACTCTTGCCCACATCTTTTGCCTCCTAGGCTCTAGTAACTAAAATCAAGCTTCTTTAAGAGGTTCTTAAAGATCTTCCTAACTACCTCCCTCTTGAATGAATAAGGCTTATTCAATCTCGACGGTGGGTAATAGCTACCGCGGTGGATATGAAATCGAGTATGCTATGGAGGCGGCGTGAGTGTGTGTGTGTGGTATCTTTGGCGAGGTGGTGGTAGAGGAGGTGGTAGATGATGCTGTTGTGCTCGAGGTCTATCTGGCTGAGCTCTAGCTGGTTGCTTCCCTTTGTCTATTGACACTACTACAGCTTCTTCTGAAGGCTTTCTGGAATGACGATTGTTCTTGAAAAGGTAACTGTTTGGATTCTAGCGGCCTTATTGATTAGTTTCTCAAAAGTTTGATTGTAAATCCCTTGAACATGAAAGCAACTGGGCCATGATTATTCTTGAGAAGAATTTTTATAGCATTTGTTGACAATGGTTCACATTTCATACTCGGGTTTGCCACTAAGAATATAATCCACAAGGACTCATTGGATTTTGTTGTGACAAGATCACCCATTACCCTTTATTGGGCTCCAAAGAAACCTCTTGATGAAGAGGTGCTCCAACTCAAAAAAATCTTCGAACCATTGGGCAATTCATTACCAATCAAATGCAATCCACCTAACGAAGAGTCAAGAGAAGTGCATCACTACCTCTAGGCATTACCGCTATATGCTCAGGGGTTTCCACATCCAAAGATCTTGAAGGATGGTGGCACAAAACCCTCGATATTATCATCAATTCCCGTAGGTCTATCCTTTGGAACAGATGAGCCACTCCGGGCTTGCGCTAACGCTACCCTCACTTGTTGTTCCACTATATGCTTTATATCTCTTTCAGGCATGGAGGTACTATTCGTGACATTCCTATGCAGACTGCCACTATCTGTAACCTTCCTATGCTTTAATATGAAAATCTAGACCTTGCAACAAATCTCTTCTTAAAACTTGCAATAATGAAGATATTTTTGATTTATTCTTTGATATGGGTCATAATTTTATTGTTGGATCATATATGAAATGTATTAGGAGCTATCCTAGTGCTCAACAAGTTTTGGGCAATATCTTACTTTCAATTATATTAATATGCCAAATAACATTTATGTATTTGTTATTTAGATATTATATAGGTGGTTTATCAATAAGTCGGAGATATAAATGGTTGATGTTCTTAAGTCTTGAACATGCATGTTGGCCATTCAAACTGCATATATTTAAATCTAAAATTAAAATCATAAATCTAACCTTCACAAAATTAAATAAAAAGATATTAAAAAAAATCCAACAAAAATAAAATAAAATATGAATATAGTACATCATTACAATAATTTTAACTTATGATCATATTTTCTTAAATAGTGCTAGCAAATATGCTTATTTACATCTTTTAAAATAATATGGCAATATTAGAGAAAGGCGAAATTATGAATGTGAAAAATCTAGGAAGAGATTCGGGCTCATATCTAAATAATTGTAGCACTTGATAATTTTTCAAAATTATTATTTTACTCTATAAATTTTAAAGTAATTATCAATTAATTCTTGGATTAGATCGAAATTAATTCTTGGTTTTCAAAGTCATTAATGTCAATATTGCAATCAATATGACATTTCTGTTAAATGTTTTCATCAACTTTGAAAGACAAACCATCTAATCATAGTTATTTAAGTTTTAATTATGATTAAATGTATAATGTTTTATTAACAAGTTATATCAGAATCCCTTGAGGCAAAAATCCAAAAGCTGATAATTAAATAAATATTTCATCAAGCATATGATATTCATGTAGAAGTGCAGTATTTTTTTTTAATTATATATATATATATATATATATATATAATTTCACCTACTATTAGAATTCTTTTCGACAAATACTAAATCATAAAATGCATTCCAATTCAATCTTTTATTTAATCTACGGGCTTTTCCTTCAAATTATTTTCAAATGGTTTTTCTTTTTTGTATTTGTCTAAAATTTATTTATTTGTTTTTATGTAAAATTAATAAAAATATCAAATATAAAAAAAAATCTATTTGAAATTATAGTTTTATTTTTTTTATAATTTCATTTCAATTGTTTCTGTTATTATTATTTTTAAAATAATTTATAAAAAACTATATGATGTCCTAATCCATCTAATATTGATCGGTTTGTTTTTTTACTTCAAAAAAACAGTATAAATATAATTTTAAATAATTTATTTCAATTATAATTTAACAATCTATTTATTAAAAAATATTTTTTTAATTATTTTTCAATTATAAATCAACACTAAATTAATTTTTAACTTATAAAATATTAAATAAAAAAAAAACTTTATAGTACCTTCAAAGTATTTCATTATAGTTGGTTTCTCTTATAATCAATTCAACATCTTTGAAAAAGTTAATTTATTTAATCAATCAGCTGGTTTTATAATTATTATTTAATGTAAGTTTTTCAAGATGATGACTTAGAAATGCAAGTCAAGTCAAGTTTCTGTTTTATATTTATTGATGACATCTAAATTTTAAAATTTTTCTCATTCAATTCTTTATCTATCATAATTACTAGATGTTAAGATGAATAATTTCATATGCATATAAATCACTAAATGATATATAATAAATATAAAATTTATAATTCTTTTAATAATCTCAGGAAATTTTGTTTCATGTTAGTGTTGATTTTAATATTTCAATAATAAATATTATAATTGCATCTAGATTTAATATTTTGGAAGAAATAGAAAAATTTGACCTCAACACTTTTCTATCAAATATTTTATTTGAGATTAATATAATATATAATAATTTATATATTACTTTCAAAAAATTTAATAGTTGAACTCATTAGCAAAATAATAGTTGAAAGTATTATCCCAAATCAGAGAGATATATACTTATTTAAAATTTCTATCAAAATATCGTCAACTTATTTGATGAACTCAATAAGAACCTTGAAGAATTTGTTCATAAAGTATCAAATAATAGTGTGATTCTCTATTAGTCTAATTATAGGCATCCATTAAGCTAAGTATTTTCATATTTGAATGTTGAGAAGGGAAAAGCTATCATGTGGGCATATTTTGTTTAAGTTAATATAATTTACAAACATCTATTGTATCTATCATAATATATTTATTTAATCATATGATAGTTAACCTCGAAGATGAATATAGAATCTAAAATTTATCAACTTTTTTGATTGCTTTAATATATGAATATTTTAAATATTTCTATAAAATATTAATTATAATTATTAAGTTTTAATCATGATTAATTGTATGTTATTTTATTAAAATCTCAGAGTTATTTTATTTGAAAAATAAAGCAGTAGACTCATTATTATCTAAATATTTTATAAAAAAAAAAATGATCTCATATAAAATTCAACAATTTTTAAATTATAACCTCATTTAAGATTAATATATTAAGATAATTAAATTTGGTGATTTCAAATAAGAAAATAATTTTGAAATGATCAATCAAGTGTCAAGTGTTTCTCTATCCCATTTGGAAAAAAAACTCAAATTAAGAAGATTTGTTCGTTTCTTGAATCGAAAAAACTATATGCTCATATCTTGATTTTAATTAAATAATTTTAATCTAAATAAATTCGATTAGAGTGTTCACTCAACCTAAAAGGTATTTATTTAAACTCAATATTTTTAGACACATATCTAACTTAAATTGTTCATATTTGAAATAGCTAATTTTTATTATCTTGATATCTTTAAAATCTTATGACAAATTTATTAAAGAACTATCAAATGAACAATTAAGATAAACATAAAATATCATTGAAAAATTTGAGATATCATCTAAATGCAAATATTCTTTAAATATAAATGTTTTTATTATCAAAATTATTATACCTAGATATCTTGATTTACTTATTTAATTGAATTTTAAAATACATTCTGATCATTAATCTCTTAATAAAATTTTGATTTTTGTATTAATAAATATCAATCATAATTCATTCAAAAGTCTGATTGAAGATCCTCATCATGATTATTTAAGAAAATTATCATATAAAATTATGTGAATAATTTGTATATGTTCTTTATATTGACCATCTATTATGTATAAATACATTTTTTATTCTTATCAAAATTTGGTTATTATTGACTATGGAAATAATATTTATTATTGATAATATTTAATATTTAGAAATCTAATTAAAATAGATTTATGTATTTTGTTTAGATATTATATATGTGGTTTTATCAATAAGTCGGAGATAAATGATTGATGTTTTAAATCTTGAACTAAATTTAAATCTAAAATTAAAATCATAAATCTCACCTTCACAAAATTAAATAGAATATTGAAAAATTTAAAATAAAATAGAATTAATATAAGACAAAAATTATTATTTGTATTAAGATGACAGAAAATTATTTTTTACGTAAGAAATTTCTTTTTATTTAAAATAAATGCATCAAGTCAAGTCAGTATTTTCCCATTGAAGATCAAGAAAGAGTTAACTAATGTGCTTGTGATTAATATGAATATAAATGTTGTAATAAATTTTTAACTTCCTTTGTATCTGATCTGCGTTTAATATAGACGTGTTTTAGATTTAAATATTTAAAATGCATATTAAAACTATGATAATAACACAATTAAAGTCTTTTTCTGCTATTTATTTTATGCAAAAAAAAAAAAATCTAATATAAATCACTAATTTTTTTTAATTATAATCATTTAAAATTATTATTTATATTAAAATAATAAAAAAATTGGCTTCGATTTCTTACTTAAGAAATTTTTTTATTTTTTATTTTAATTAAATGCATAAGGTCAAGCAGTCAACTGTGTCTCTATTCCATTAAGAAAGACTTAATTTTATCTTAAAATAATATCATCATTATTATTTTTTAAAATAATATATCTTGTTTATTTCCTCAACCAAAATCAAGTCAAGAAGTTCTTCGTTAGAATCAAAAATTATTAAAACAAATTTAAAAATCTCAGTAAATAAAATTCTTGATCTCATCTTAACAAATAAATACATATTTATCATAGGAATTACCAAATTAAAATATTTTTTATTGCAATAAGATCACTAGTAATATTTTTTTGAAGCCCTTTATAGATTGAGTGATTAGATATCAAATAATTTTATAGACAGTATACCATATTAGAAATTGAAATCTAACATATCTTGATCTTAGTAATAATACTATTAGTGGATATCACAAAGCTGCTCAGCTCACAAACTTGTGTGTTTTTTGACCTTGCAATAAACCTATTAAACAGTAGTCTTTCTTGATGCTAATTTTAAAATTCAAAAATAATCTTTTCAACCTAATCAACTCTAATTGGTTCCATTTCAACTTGAGTGCTACTGTTAAATTCTTATCTTATAGGGCCTCATTTTCTACTATGGCTTCAAATAAAATTTTCTCCATATTGACATCTCAATGGTGGCATTTATATTATTCCAAATGGTTTTAATGTTTTAAAATACTTAAATATATCTCACAATACTATTAGTGAGCTTCATGTCATTGAATATTCATCATATCTATTGGAATGATCTAGATCAAATCTATTAGGTCATCTTCAGTTGATAGGAGCTTGAGTGCATTATTTTCTAATAACATGTTCTCTAAAGGAATTGAGTGGTATTTAAATGCAAACATGATTATTTTGAAGTACTTGATGTTTAAATCATCTCTCAAGAAATTCAAAATGTTGTCAAATACCTTCAATAAACCTTCTTGACTTATCATAATAAGTTATCGGGAGAAATTCCAAAATGCCCAATGATTATTTCAAATTAAGACAATAATTATTCATCTAACAAATAACAATTTTTGGTTCAATTCTACCTTGGATAACTTACCAAGGTTACTATTGATCTAGGTGATAATAATTTTCATGGGAGATTCCTTTTCTTGATATTGACTTTCACTCTTGACTTAAACAATAAACTTACGAAACATACCTTTATGGATTAGAGAAATTATTGTCTTTAAGTATATTATGTTTACGATCAAATAAAATTTATGGATCAATTCCTTGTAATCTCTAAAAAGACATTCAAATCTTGGATATAAATATCTTTAGAAATGCCTAAATCTTTTAAGTATCTCAATTCAATGAATATACCAAATAGAGGCTTAAACCTATGACTCCTTTGAAAATTTACTTAATGCTATGATTTTACGAGTCATTAAATTGATATAAAAGTAAGTATGAATTCATGAGCATATTCTCTCTTGTGATGATTATGGATCTTTCTTGTAACAATTTTAGTGGAGAAATTCTATTGAATTAATGATTCTATGATGATAAGCTTTCGAGAAATCAATTTGACACATACCATTCAATATTCTATGAAAACTTGGAAAGTTTGGATCTCTCAAGAAACAACGTCGAGAAATTCCGAAAGTATTGTGAATATAAGTGGATTGAATCATCTAAATTTATGATATAATCAACTTTGTCCAATTACTTGACTCATTTAAGAATCAAGTTTATGGATTTTGATTTATGTAGAACCACTCGTAAGCCTTGCAAACCAACATAATATTCACATTGGATCTAATGTTAACAATGATGATGATTTTGGTTTGTTTCTTAGTGTGGGTCTTGGTTTTACTATTGACTATTGTAAAGGGATCCTATTAAAGGTCTTGAGCATATTTTATTGTTTAATATATAATAAATAATATTTATGTTTTTTATCATTGTAAAGATGAATTGATAGTTTAATCCATAAATGATAGATTTGATGACATAATTAAATAACGTGATTTCAGTTGTCATGAAAAAATATTTGTATATATGCTCAAATGTTGTAATAAGATTTCAAACTTCCTTTATCTACAATTAATACATTTGATTATCATTTGTCTTGTTTTAAAGAGATAAATATCAAACATAAATGCTTATTTAGTTTAAAAATATACATCGTTTGAAATTTTGGTCATCAAGATGGTGAGGTTCTTAATTTTTGGTCATCTTTTGTTTGATTAATTCTAATTTTCATAAAACCAAATAGGATTTTAAGACTACTGCATGAGGTCCTAAAACCTAAAGAATGTGGCGACTTTGCAAGGATGAAATAAGCTAAATGCCAATGAAAGAATGTTAGTCTAGGATAAATATAAGTCCACTATATGCTTGGAGACAATAATTGTCTACTAAAGATGGAGAGAGGAACTCTCATCATCGAAGTCGCCAAAAAAAATCGGTGGTGCTTATTTTTGAGGATGTGAGACACCATGTAGAACTTAGGAGGTACTTATTGAAATGATCAAGTACGATATTAAGGAATGATGTACTATCTCCAAAGATAGAAATTATCACCCTATAATGAACCTAATCACCTAATAAGGAATCCTAAGGCATGATGGGTCTTCGAATATACCATAGATCTTTCCCCTACTTTACATAGAAAAGTAAAGTAGGGTTTATTTTAAGTCGGTTTCGTTAAGTTCCCTATGGAGGCAAACCCCTATAGTTAATTACATCTTAAAGAATGGAAATTCCTTAAGAATACTCTCAATTAAATTAGACAATTAGGGTCTCCAAATATTTCAAGGTTAAGACTATCAAAGGATTAGCTATTTTAGAAAATCAAATGGGATAGATCAAGGAAAACTTATTTTTTGGAATCCAAAGGAGAAAGTAGGAAATGCTCATGATACTAGGAAGCCTAGTGAGCATTCCAATCTAATGGTTGGGCTTTATATTTTTAAAATTGAAGAAAGTTAATTTGAGTTGACATTTTATTAGATTGCTAGGGTTTATAATCCCACATAAGATTGGAAATGCCTAGAGGTGAGGATTTATGCTTATAGCTGGTAAAAGAAAACATCAACCTCGGATCAGCTAAGGAGCTTTGGCAAAGGCCAAAGCATGACTTAAATCTAAGGCAAAAATGGGTATATGATGTACCTCCACAAGAGAGAATAAACCACCCAACTGCTGGACTTATTACGCTTGGGTGGCACTAACTCCTCCATGCTTTAAATCCATAGAAAGTCTTATGCTTTGCAAGATGGCTAGGTTATTGTTTATTTAGAAAGGAGACTAAGTCCTTAAACTCACTCCCTAGAAGACTAGAGCATGAGTGGTATGAATTCATGACTTAATCTAATGCAAATTTTATCAAATTTATTTAATTCTTTTGAACTCTTTATTTTGACACAGTTTGAGATTTTGTATGACTAAATGCATGAGAACTTGATTATGGGCCAAATCAGAGAAAGTGTTCTTTCATCAAAGGCTCTCATAGGTTAAGCCTTCATTCTCTGCAAAGATAAGCCCCTCTTAACAAGAGAGGAAGAATATGACATGCATGATATTATACATTCATCATCCACTAAGGGGTTGCTAAAATTTTATTATATTGATTTAATTCCTAGGCTTTATGTGAGGTTATGAGTTATTTTAAAATTTTAATTATGAGTTATTAGTGGGATAAAAAATTTAATTTTATCCTAAGAGCCTACCGCATCTAGGCCACACATTCAAGCATCAATCATAAAGAAACTATGAAAAATATGTTGTTCTAATGAATAAACACAACATCAAATAATTTTATAGACTACGTAAAAGAATAAAAGTAGTGTGGTGGGTTCCTGTACACCCGAAAAGAGAGAAAATATGGGAGCTCTACCCTTATACAACCCAAATTACAAAATAATACATGCTATGGAGGTCTTCTTTTCTTCATTTCTTCCTTCTCTTTCTTGATTTGATTTGCTCCAAAGGCATCACGGGGTGGACTAAGCCTTCACTACTCATCCTAATCCCCCATAATACTAATCCTAATTCCTAATATAAAATTACATCAAAATTGGAAAAGTAAATCTAGCTACACCTGCAAAACAAATGTTAGCTAAACACACCATACAAACCAAGCAATTGTATGAATAATTTTGGACTTAGCTCCCATGGGTAAAAAGCTCTAACATGTGTTATGCTTAGCTAAGCAACAGCATAACAAACATATTTATATTTTTATTACGTGTCCCCTTGCACAACTACTGAAAATATGATTAGGCTAATAGCTAACATCTAGTCTGAAATATACACCTAATCAATCAAAATATTACATCACAAAATAAAACACAACATCATACATACAACACCTAACTTATCACTAGAAGTGGTGACATAACATTCTAATGTGTGCTTAAGGCTTGTGTGGCAAGACTTTACTAGGCTTCTTTAGTTTAAGTTTCAATTTGAGTTTGAATTTGTTTAAATTTTACCTTTGGGTGATTTCAATTTAAATGATTTAATGATTTATTTTATTTTTATTTCACTTTTTTTGGTTAAAATGATGTTTAAGTTTTCAAGAATGAAAGTAGAGTGAATTATATTTGTAGACAACTCACATTATTCTACATCCTAACTCTAATAATCTAACTAAGCTCCTTAAGTATCTTAATTAGCCCATTTGAATTTGTGTAATTCATTTGATTTGATTTAATGGATTTGATTTAGAATTTAGAATTTGAGTTTGTTTAAGTATTTGATTGATTGATTTTTAGATGTTTTAGTTTTTGCTTCTTGATAATTCAATATCCTTAATTTTTTAATGAAGTTTAAGTTTGTTTAAATTCATGTTTTTAGTTTAATTAATTTTAGATTAGATATTTTGGTTTAATTAAATCTTGATAATTCAATATCCTTTTAAATTAATATTTTATTCTTTTCTTTGATTATGATTATGTGACTTAATTTTATGCTTATTTGATTTGATTATAGTTCATTTATTGTAGTTTGATCAATTAGATTAATTGACATTTTATTTTAATTTTAATTTTGTTTGATTCTTTGTTTCAAGTTTGGTTTGTATTTTGATTTCAAACATTGGATAGTTAACTATTTTATCTTATTTAAGTAGGTTGAATGAGATTTGATTTGATTACATATTAAATTGATGAAAGTCTTTCTTAATTTAATTTGATTTGATTAGCTTTACTAGTCTATGTGTTTGCTTAGGTTCAATGTGATTATATGATTAGTTTAATTAAGAATATTTATGTTAATTATAAGGTTTGTTTAATTTTCAATTTGGTTTTATATTTGTTTAGGTTAATGATGAAATTAATGAGTTAATGATTTAAGTTTAAATTAAGACTTGATTGGTATTTAATTGCATTTTTTTTATTAAGTTTAAGTTTAATATGATTAATTTGATTGACTTAACTAGTTTACTTAAGATGTGTGATCAAATTAATTAGAAGATTAATTAAGTGTTTGGTTGAATTAATTTTAATGATTTATAAAGTTAATTTGGTTTATTAAGATGATGGATTAATTTATTAAGTTTACATTAATTAGGTGTTTATTCAATTGAATAGCTTAAGGGTAATTAGTTTAATTAAGGAGTGTGTTTAAGTTAATTATTGAATTAAATAAATATTTATTTAATTCTTAATGATGATTAATGACTTAATGATGATTTAGGTTTAATTTATGTTTTGATTAGTATTTAATTGCATTTTGATTATGTTTGATTAAAGGTTTAATATGATTAATTTGATTAATTTACTTACGGTGTGATTAATTATTAAATTTATTAGGGGTTTGATTTAAGCTTAATTTTAGAGTTATTTTAATGTAACTTATTTAAATTAATTTGATTAATTAAGATGATGGATTAATTCATTAACTTTGCATTAATTAGAAGTTTGATTAAGGGTAATTAAATTTTTAAACATTAGATTAATTAAGGGTTTGTTTAATTAGAGATTAATGACTTAATTTGCCACATGTGAGTGATTTGATTTAGTTAAATATTTTTATTAAGTTTGATTTGATTAAAGGATTATTGTTATTACCATTATTGTTATTAAGTGAATTAATTATTTATTTCATTTCAATTAATGATTATTTATGATTAGAGTTTTATTTCATTTGATTCATTTATTATGTTTGTTTGATTTTATTATCATGTTTAATTTAGTTATTAGGTGGAAATATTTAATGGTTAATTAATTATCTTATTCCAAATGGATGTGATTTAATCATATGTTAATTAAGTTTACTTTAACTTTATTTGGCTTAATTGATTAGTATTAAATGATTATGTTGAATTGGTTTATTAATCAATTTAATTATTTTAGTTTATTTAATGATTAATTAGTTTCAGTTTATTTATACTCATTAAGGGTTTCATATGATTAAGATTCCATGCTTAGTGTAGGTTTTAATTTATGACCATGTTAAAGTTTCATAGATTTGTTTAATTTTAAGTTTGATTTAAGATTTAATCATTTAATTGAGTTTTATTAACTTAAATAGGTTTAATCATAATTAATTTAATTTCTCTAAGGATGATATTTTTTTCGATTTGAGGTTTGATTAATGATTGCTTAAGTGTTATTTCATTTGATTTTAATTTTGATATTTAAATTATTTTTAGATTACATTTTAATTAATTAATTGATTAAACTTTAATCTTAAGTATTTATTTAGGGTTCATTAGGATTTATAAAATCACATTATTTTCTTAAGAGTCGAGGTCAATTGAAGTGATTTAAGCCATTTTGAAGATTTTTTGTAAGGTTTTGAATTGTTATTTGCTTTATTTTATTAAAATGTACAATCTAAACTTCAAAAATTTAATTTGTCACAATCCAGAAGTTATTTTCACTTGAAATTTTTATGGTAGGTGTGTTTTAACTTTAGTTTCAATCTGAAAATTTCAACTTAATCTGACATATATTTTTGGTTTAATTAATGAAATTTAATTTTTACTAAAACTCAAATTAAGCTCAAAATCCTTAGTAAAATTTGGGGATTTTAAATTTGTTGGATTCCTCGGAAAGACAAATCCAATGAGGCATAGTTTGCAATTTTTGGTTAAGTATTTTTTGAATTTTTGAAATTTAAGGTGATTTAAATTAATTTTTTAAATCGAAAATCCTTCGCCGCGTGGAGTCGTGTGATTGACGTGGTGCCAAGCGGTTTGGGTTGGAAGCGGTTAACAGTGACTCACTTCGCTCTGCGTCGATCGTGGATCGGTGCATATCGAGAGGCGAGGATGTCGTCGATTGATCTGAGTCCGATCGCGAACGCGGGACGGTCCAAATCGCATCGCAATCGAAGGCGATCGCGATCCATGCATAATCACATTTTGATCCATGAACCAGGATCGGATGTATGCCCGTCGACGATGAACAGTGTTTTCAGGCTTTTTTTTAAGAGAAAAATAAGATTTCTAAGTGAAAACTTATCCAAATGGACCCATTTTCACATTAATTCATGCTGAAAATTTTTTATTTTTCTAATTAAGATGATTTAAAGTAAAAATATGGGATTATCTAGGAAAATTCTAAAATCGTGAAAATTAACACAAAATGTGAAATCCTAATCTTTGGCTAAAGTTTGGCAAATTTACCTCTGAGATGGTTTTGGTGGCGGTGAAGATCAGAGCAAACTCTAGGTATGTGAGGAAGCTTTGGAATGATTTTAACCACCTTGAACATTGTCTTCGATGTTTCTGCCTCAAAAAGCAACTATTTGTATTTTGAGCTCAAAATGGCTCAAGAGAGGTGGTTCATTTTACTTTGGGGAGCTTTTGGGGCCTGAATGGTGGTGGGAGGAAGAGAGCTAAAGTCTCATTTCCCCCTCCTTTTATAATAGCCAAAAAATCCATTCTTTTTTGAATTTTTTGACTCCAAATTGATTGCCATCTTACTTGGGATGGTTGAGATGGATGATAGATTGATTGAGGACTTTGGATTTTTGCTCCAAAGTCCTCTCTTGCTATATGATGTTATTGATGTAAAATGGGGAGGAGTTAAGTGCATGTGATGAGGGAGAATTAAATGAGGTTGGGTGGAATCCATGTGGGGAGGATCCATGAGGGTTTAAATTGGGTTGGGTTGATTTTGGGATCCCAAATGAGTTTGGATCGGGTATGATCAGCCCCCAAAGGAACTTGGCTTAGTTTCAAGAGATTTGGCCTAATTTAGGTCATATGGGTCATATTGGGTCAAGTTGACCATTTGACCAAAATTGCCCAAATTGACTTGGGTTATGAGTTGATTCATGTTCAATTAGCTAATTAAATATGAATGTGGACTTTTGTTTTAATTAATTTGGATTTAATTTATATTTATGCCAAATTGACCCTTTGGCCTATTTAGGCTTAATGGCTCAAGGGCTTGATTGATCAAATTGGGTTTAATTATGGCTTTGGTAAGTTCAATAATCAATTTGGAATGAACTTGAGCTATTGGTTGCAATCAATTTGGGTTAGATGATTTGACCCAATTTGGTCCTTAGGCCAATTTGGAAAACTTGGATGAATGACCACTTGGGCTTGGTTTGGCTTAATTGAGGTCATATTTAAATATTAATTTTGGGTTAATTCAAATCATTGGTTTCAATCAATTTGGTGTAGGATGAGTTTTTCTAGTTTTGGTTCATTTGTGCTAGGGTTGACTTAGTCAAATGACTAAATTGACTTGGTTTGACCTAATTGATTACAATTAATCATCCTAGGGTGACCAACAATCATGGTGGAAGGTTTTGGTGAGCTTGGTTCAATCCAATTTAAATTGAATTGAAAGTTGGCTCAAATGGGTCTTTTGGGTCACTTTGGGTCAAGTGGACCTAAGTGGGTCAATTGGTTTGATTTTAGTTTGATTCAAGTTTAGTTGAACTTATATATGAGCCACAGTTGAAATATAAATTCAAGCAATCAATTTGGAGTCCAAAGGGATTTTGGCTCAATTGAAAGTTTTTAAGTCAAAAGGGAAATTTGTTGACTTGGGTTGACTTGAATTTGGTTTGATGATTATAGTTTTATTTATATTTGTGTAGATAATTGAATGATTGATTCAAGAGAAAATCCATTGGATTTTGACTTGATTGGATAGGGTTTGGTTAAGTCTAAGAAATTTGCTTAAAGAGCTTAGATTGGGTTTGGATTTGATTTTGGATATAATTTTGGTCATTTAAATTTGGATTTCATTTATATTTGTGAATATAAATGAAGGAATAATTGATTTATAAGAAAATCAATTGAATTTGTTTTGATTTAAAGGGGGTTTTGGCTAATCTTATAAAGGTGATTCATATGGCTTAGGAAGGGTCCTAGGATTAGAATTTGATTTCGGGTTTCAATCATTTGAGTCAAATTAAAAATTAGATTTGTAATATGAATTTAAATTTGAGGTTTAGTTTGAGATTTGAATCTGGTTTTGATTTGAGAAGGTGTATATGGATTGGGTTTAGGCTATAGGGTAGGTGATTTCCTTAAGTCCTAAGGCATGGCTAATCCTTCTTAAGCCTCTAAGCTTAGGTTAAGTATTCACCTAATCACTAGAAGTGTCTTATGATTAAGAAAATCTTAGTGTCTAGAAGATTCCTAAGTCCTAGAGGATGGGGTTAAGAACTCACTCGAAAAGTGAGGTCAATAAAAGGACCCCCAATAGGTCTGGTGTAACTGACATGGCACACCGCACGTATTGGTGAGATGATCAACAACATCTAAAAGATTATAAGCACAAATGAAAATGATCTATACCTAAACTCGAAGGTAGAATCACGATCTTAGTGCGATGACTCTCTTTATGCCAAGGGCAGAGAGAAAGGAATCCAGGATTGAGTACAAGAACCTTCCATTAAGGAAGCAAGTTCAAGTTATCCGAGGATAAGAATTTGAGTTTGATTGTGAATATGATTAGTTTGAATGTGCATTGGGGATAAGAATATATAATCCGATGGGGATCAAGATGATTTTAATTTATTTTATTTTAATTGATGTTGAGGCATATCAGATAGGGATATGTGCATCTAGGGATTGGGTATGTGAACCTTCCAAGGTTTGTGCTATTTGGGGATAAAAATTTGATTAGATTTCTTTGATTTGTTTGATTAGACTCCACTAGGGAGGTTGGTTTAATTTGTTATGGCTCTAATGGGGAGAAGGGTTCTAGATTGAAGGCATATCCCCTGGGGATGTACACTTAGTTAAATTTGTTTGATTTAGATCTAAGCTCCGTTATGGAGGCTAATTTGATTTGTGCCTCACTAGGGAGAAGTTTGGATTGTCTAATATGTTTAATTTGAATCCATTAGAGAGGTTGGTTTTGAATTTATTTTATTATGGATCACGTCGGTGCGATGGACAGAAGAAGGGGGGCCTTGGCCTATCTTAGATTTATAAGTCCAAAGGGGCCCCTCTGATAAGGTAGAACTATCCAACCTAAGGGGTTTTTCTTTAAATGTGCAATGATTATACTAGAAAGCGTAACAAACTTACATCTTCCAAAGCGGGGAAAAGCTGAGGTGATTTATTGGATGAGCAAACATCAGAACCCTAAGGCGACTACTGAGTGAGCTTGGCTGGGGTGTTACCTAAACTCAAGATTTGTCCTAATGATTAATTTGATTTTAATTTTATTTGATTTGATGTGATTTGATTTAATTTTAATTGGTGTGTTATGTTGTGGACCCTGTTGGCGATGGACCCGAGAAGAAGCTATGTGGCTTGACCTATCTCAGTTACAAGTCCAAAGGGGTAGTCTACCAGCCACAAAGGTGGGACTATCGACTGAGGTTTTCAATGTGCAATGACTATACTAGGAAGAAATTATAACATACTTATATCTTTGAAAGTAAGGATCAGCCGTTAGGGTGATCTGTCGATGGTGCAACAAATTGATCCCGACCTAGGGCAACTATTTGAGCGAATGTCATTGTGGGCTCATATCGACTCAAGAATAGTCAGAATCAATTTAATTTTAGATGGACCATATCGATGTGCGATGGATATACTAAGAAGGACCTAATATCAGCCTAGACCTATCTTAGGTTTACAAATCCAAAGGGATAGTCTACCAGCCGTTAGGTAAAACTAACTAACATAAGGGATACCTTTCGATTTGCAATGGTCGAGTTAGGAAGAAAGTGAGGACTCACATCTTCATAAACAAGGAAGCACTGAGGTGGTCGGTGTGCAACAAATCGAACCCAACCTAAGGCTACCGTGTAAACGTTATGTTGGAAAGAACATAATAGACTTATATCTTTCAAAGCAAAGATGATCACCGGGTGGCTCATTTGTGGCACTAAGTTGAACTCACCTAAGGGAGACTAAGAGAGTGCACCCAAGGACTTATCTCAACTCAAAGTAGTCAGAAAATTCCTATAAGGATTTTTGCTAACACTGCCCTAAAGATAGGATGCCTACTTGGGAAAGGGGCCACTCCGGGCTTGAATTCTTAATCCCCAAGAGAAGATATATTTTGTTTGCTTGAAGTTTGCATGGACCCTATTGGTTTTTGAGGGACCACACTAAGAAGGAGCTCATATCATCCTAGTCCTAACTCAGAAATACTGGACTAAGGGAGAACATGTGCATCCGTTGAACAAATTCTCTAACCATAGGGGTGGTTACTAGGAAAGGGGGACTGTCCAATCCAAAAATAACAAGGGTAGTGTCTAAATGGGGTCACTAAGGATGTGATCCATATACAGTGCCTATAGGGGAGGTGTTGCTAGGGGCATTATCCAAAACCCTATAAAAGCAAACCTGTAGTTATTTGATGGCCAACTCAAGGAGAAAGCATGGAACTCACATCTGCCAAGAGTGGTGTATCCATCGGGTGGGTCGCCGTCAGCATGGAGATAACCAACCAACCTAAGGTGTCCGTCGATTTATGACGATCAACCTGAGAAGAAGGCTTGTAGACTTACATCTTCACTGACGAAAATGATCATAGTCATCGGCAGATAGATCACCTAGTGACTACCAAGTGGAGAGTCTCGTAAGGACTAAACCCTAGCTTGAAGTAGTCAGGAGGAAAGGAACCACTATGGGACTTATCCTAAGCCTCAAATATACTCGACCCAGTCAATGCATATTACCAAGAAGAAAGTGTGTAGGCTTACATCCTCTTAAATAAAGTCAACATAGGTAGCTTACCGCTACACAGTAAAGCCTACCAAACTGACAAGGGGTTTACAATGATCAAGTCAAGAAGAAAGCGCGGGGACTCACTTCTGCCAGATAAGTGACCACTGGGGTGACAAACTAGCAAGGTAGCATGTCAACCCGACTTAGAGCAGCTAATGAGTGAGTGTCAAAAGGGACTTTATCCCACATCAAATTAGCCCGAGATAAAAGATATATATTTATTTTATATGTGGTTATGTGTAGTTTGTGTTGGTGTTGTGTTACTAAGGATAGGATGCCACACCTACCCTAAATACATCATGATAGATTCACAAGTAAAGATATTCTTCATCATAAAAGAGATGAAATTTGAAATGAAAAGAAGTTTTATTGATAATTGATTTGAAACAAGATTTATGGATAATATTTCTTTAGGTAGAGCTTGATTGGAAGCATTGTACACTCTCCCTTATTATTTATAAGTTGATAAGATCCTTCTTGGTATGCCTTCTTTATGGCAAAAGGGCCTTCTCAAGTGGGTTCAAACATGCCTCTTATCTTTCGATGGGCAATAATTGCTCTCCTTAAAACTGAAATAAGCTCTCATACTTGAAAAGCTCTAGGACGGACTAACTTGTTTTGAGCTTGAATCATCTTGGCTTTATATAACTCGAGGTTCTCATATGCCCGTAGGCATCTCTCCTCCAAACCTTCGAGCTCTTCCAACCGTAACTTGGCGTTCTGCTCCGTTGTGATTTTATTACCCATGTTTATCCTTAGTGTTCTAATGGTAGAATGGCTTCGGACCCATACACTAAGGAGAAAGGGGTAGATTGAGTTGGAGTTTTATATGTGGTATGGTAGGTGCATAAAGTTTCGACTAACTGCTCATGTCACTATCTCTTGTTGTCATCGAGTGTCTTCTTTAATATTTGAATGAGAGTTTTGTTGAATGGTTTTGCTAGACCATTTGCCCTCGGGTAGTATATGGTGGAATATCTCCAATCTATGTTGTGTCTCTGGGCAAAGCTATTGATTTTAGTGCTCTTGAATGTAGTACCATTTATCGATATAATTCATTGAGGCACACAATATGGTTCTTGAAAAACTGGAGCACATGCTGTGCTATGACCTCTCTAAGTGGGATTGCCTATGCCCACTTGGAAAAGTTTATGGTAGAATGAACCTGACCCTTGAAGAAGGAGGATCGATCGGACCCACTATGTTGGTACCCCAACACTCAAATGTCCATGAGGCCAATGTACGATATAGAATGTTGGGTGGTTGATGTAGGACCACACAGTGTACCTGACATTGGTGGCATATCCTAGCTACGTCCATACGGTCTGATCATCGAAGGCCGTAGTTTTCATCTCTTGATCTTGGCTTTCATCTTCGATTGATGTGTGTGCATAAACCGAGTGATCGATCCTATGGTCTTCGTGTTTGTCCAGACAACATAACAACATATGATCAAGGACCGTCGATAGGTGCCATCCAAAGAGCATAGGAAAGGGCTCTGCTTCATTGATGCTGTGATTTTCTTGAGGTAGTTTGCCTATATTTAAATAATCTATGAATGGTTGCCTCCAATCTGACTCATCATTTTTTTTGGCAATGGAAACCTCCCCTTCAAGAGAGAATCTCTCGATGAGTTCAACGTCAATAAGGGATAAGACTTATCTATTTTGGACCCTTATTGGAATTGAATCATCTTTTGGACATGCTAACTCTTTAGCAAGCTTGGCTAATGCATCTACTATTGCATTTTCTCCTTGAGAAATCTTGTAAATGGTAACCTCTGGGATTTGGGCCAATAACTCTGTAGTGTACTTGTGGTAATGATGAAGTTTAAGCTTTAGAACTTTGTAGGAGCCAGTGATTTGGTTGATGATTAACTGAGAATCCCCAAAGATGTTGATACTCTAGATGCATAGTGTAATGACTAACTTTAGACCGGCAATTAGAGCCTCATATTTGGCTTCATTGTGGGTGCATGGATTAGACATATGATATGAGAATCTCTTCACAGCATGGTTCGAAGTTAAGAGAACTATTCCTACCCATGCCTTCCTTGGGATAGTAAATTATGGTTCTTCTCCTCTTGAAGGAAGCTACACTATCAAAGTACATCTCTCATGAGCACTAGTATCCCCTAAGTTCATGATTTGCTTATCAGGTAGATCATCATTAAGCGGAGAATCCATAGGGAGTGGATGTGTTGCTAAGAAATCCACAAGTGCTTATCTTTTCATGACATAGAGGGGTATGAATGTTATGTCAAACTGAGATAAAATCATGGACCAATGTGCTAATATTCTCGATAAGGTCAGTCATGTCATGAGATATTGTAGTGGATTGACTCTAGAGATCAAGTTCACCTTATGAGAAAGCATGTAATGTCGTAGCTTTTGGGATGTAAAGATTAAAGATAGGCAGTGCTTTTCAATATGTGGATAGTTTGCCTCAGTAGGGATTAGATGATGACTGAGATAATAAAGAGTGTTCTCCTTCCTTTGTTGTTGGTTTGAGCCAACAAAGCTCCAAGGGAGTTGTTTAATGCAGCAGTATATAATATGAGCAGCTTGCCCGGGATAGGGGCTGCTAGAACTGGCGGCATCATCAGGTATTGCTTGATGTTTTCAAAGGCATGCTGGCACTTATCACCCTACTTGAACTTGACATCCTTTTTGATAAGTGCCAAAAATGTTTGGCATCTTCTTGATAAGTTGGAAATGAAGCATCTTAGATATGCCAACCGCCCTTATGAAGACCTGAGTTGTGTTATGCTTTTAGGGGGTGGCATTTCTAATATCGCTTTGATCTTCTCGTCGATTTCAATTCCCCAATGTCGGACAACAAACCCAAGGAATTTTTCTGAAGCTACTCCGAATGCACACTTCAGGGGGGTTCATTTTGAGGTTGTATTGCCTTAACCGTTTAAAAACTACTCTCAAGTCAAAGAGATGGTCTTCCTTTTCTTTGCTCTTGATAACAAGATCATCGATGGAGCATTCAACTTGATGGTGAATGAGTTCATCCAAGATTGAGTCATGGCCTATGCACGACATTTTAAGAAAGGCATGACCTTATAATAATAGATTCTGATCAGGGTTTGAAAGGTAGTGCTTCTTTCATCCTTTGGGGCTATCTTGATTTGGTTGTAGCTAGATGACCCATCCATAAAAAAGAATACTACATGAGATGAGGCGATGTTCACCATTAATTCTGGTATAGGAAGTAGAAATTCAACCTTAAGACATCCCTTATTAGATCCCTAAAATCGGCACATATACGAATTTGGCCATTATTTTTCTTAATTGGGATGACACTGGTTAACCAGGTAAGATATTTTTCTTCCCTGATAAAGCTAGCATCGATCAGTTTCTTGATTTCAGAAGTGATTTGCTGCTCAATGTCTAATCACATGCATCTAGGATCCTACTTGATAGGGTTAACATTGTTCTATTAGTTGTTGTGTTGGGGAGATAGACCATGCATCTCTTCATAACTCACAAAGTAGTCCTTAAACTCGCCAATAGCTTCAAAAAAATCTTTGGTTTCTTTTCATTCAATAGAGAATTGATGTATGTTGGGTGGATCTTCTTCATTTTCTAGTTTATTTGAGTTACAATGGTCGATCTCATCTTCAAACTCTAGCAGTGCATCCTAGACTTCAAAGTCATTTGGATCATCTGAAGTTTCTAAACACACCTCCTCATATGAGTTAGCATGATTTGAAAAGAACTTATTAAATTATAAATGATTGGTGATGACTAAGTGCATCGCCATCATCAATGGACCCACTATCAATCCTAGTCTTGATTGTGAATGTCTGCATTTATTGTCCCATAACCTTTCAAAGTAATCTGACTTGTGTTTAGACCAATCATGTTAAATTAATCATTTCTATGCTAAATTAAGAACACAAGGCAAGTACTAATCAAAAAGTAATTCTATTAAATTTTTGTATGAATCATCCTCAAGTTCTACATCAGCATCTTGACTTGAGGATGATGCTCCAAGAAAGAACTTCTGCTCCTTTACATTTATGGAAGAGTTAGGGGCTTCCTTAACTACCAAACCCTCAACTTTTTGTGAGGAAAGTGGGGTTAGAGCTAAAGATCCCAACTGATGCTTGACTATTTCTCATATAGACTTAGGTATACTTATGCTTTGCTTGAGATCTTGATCGCTGGCTCAACTATCACTTGCATGGGGATTTGGAAGTGCTAGTTGGCATACTAATCAGATATGACTCATCCTGTGAACTAGATTCTAAGTCTATATAGATAGTAGGTGTACTCCTGGTAGCAGGGACATAACTCCTATTGGTTGGCCAATAAGGAGGTCTTCCATCCCTAGGCATGTCTCTTCCTCTGCCTCTTCCTCTGCCTGGTGGAGGTCGACTCATCTTACCTATATGTTCGAATGGAGTAACGAACTGTGGGTGGAATCTAATGTTAGGCTCTACTTTCTCCTCCAAGTCTATTTTTCGCTCCCTTTTATTTTCTTTCTCATTTTCTTTTTTTCTTTTCTTTTTATTTTTCTTTTTTCTTTTCTTTCTCTTTTTCCTTTTCTTTTTCTTTTATCTTTGAACTTTGGCCAAGTTTGTGAGAATAGACTTGTTGATTTTGAGGGAGATAGTAGGTCGCATCTTCACATATTCTGAGCTCATGAACTGTGAATGGTTTAAGATCTCCTTTGACATAGTATTCAATCCCACCTCTCATGAACTTCATACACTGATGTAGAGAGGATGGAATCACATTATTCTCATGTATCCATGGTCTCCCAAGCAAAGCATTCAAAGATGTATCTAAGTCTATAATATGAAACTTGACGGTAGTCTTCCAATCATCTACTTCTAATGGCAACACTATAAAGCTTGAGACCCAATCACCTTGTTCATTGAATCCTCTCAACATCATCCTCTCTTTGAAAGTTGGAGATATCAATCCTCAAGTAGGTGAGGGTTTTACTCATAATGTTCATTGATGCACCTCGTCAACAAGAACTGATATACTATTTCTTCTAATATCCACTATAATGTAAAGAGGTTGTGCTTGGTCATAGAAGCAAGTCTTCATCACCGAATGTAACTCCTAGAGTGTCCTCCGAATTAGCCTCCTCAAGTGCCACCAAGGCTAGATATCTCCGGATCAAGAACAGTCTTGATTAGGGATTTTCTCATCTCTTTGGATAAGATAAGGGCGTCATATATGCTTAACTTAGCTAACTACTTTCTAAGATGTGCTAGGATGTTGTAGTCAACCTTGGCTTGATCATCCACAAGCATATCCATGGGTGGAGCATTCTATGAAGGGGTTATCTACTCTTTAGAACCAATGATTTCCTTACCCTTATCCTGAGGTGCCACCCTAGGAGATAGAACTTTGCCACTGCAAAGGTTAACTTCAGTGACCTCTTTGAATGATGAATTTATAGAAAGTTCTAACTTTTCATCCATTGTACCTATCACTTCTCTTATGGGATCATCGGAGTCGAGTGACTCCAAATCAATCTCAAGAGGTGAACCCATGTGATTTAGAAATGAGAAATCTATTTCTAAATCAGAAGATGAATGATCAAAACTAGAGTTATTATTATTTAAACTTGGAGAGTTATTTATGGGAATAAAATCAAGAGTATCAGAAGTGACACAAATGTAAGTGGAATCAGCTTTATTCATTGATTTCTTAGATTTAGATGGATGTACAAAATATAAATCATGCAGAGTAAGCAGAGTGAGGGGTTTAGCACCCCTCTCCATGGATACAATACAGCTGCTGGAAGAAGAGTTAGAAGAAGTGGTTGTAGCTACAATTGTGGAAGGAATGCTGACTTGCACGGTGGTTGCGCTACTATGCTATCCCAGGCAAGTAAGGTAGGTTACTACTATTGCTGCTGAGCCGACACCTTCTTCAAGTTATCTTTGGCAACTTGCTAACCTTCCTTGGTGTTGGAGGTTTGAGTTGCTTCAGGCACCTGTAAAGAAAGCATCTTGATCTTAGAGACCACTTTTTTAGAGGTTCGGGATAAGGCAATATCCCAACCTTCTTTTGTCTTAAGAGGATCGCAAGTATCCCCAAAAATTATTCTGATGGAACTGGAGGGTTGTTCTAACAAGTATTCCTTGGTGATAACAATAGCTCTTGACTTGTAGCTTCAAGCTAGTCTTAAAGGTGACACAATCTTCCAAGACATAACTAACCATGCGGCAATAGTTAGGATCATTACACATGCCCACATCTTTACCTCCTCAGGCTCTTGTAACGAAAGTCAAGCTTCTTTAAGAGGTTCTTAAAGATCTTCCTATCTACCTCGCTTGAATGAATAAGTCTTATTCAATTTATCGGCAAGAGTAGGTGGGTAATACTACCTGGATATGAGTATCTGAGTATTGGAGGAGGCGAACGATCATGGGCCTGTGGGTGGTCAGATATCGCCGAGGTGGTGGTAGAGGAGGTGGAAGATGAGGTTGTTGAGCTCGAGGTTTGTCTGGCTGAGCTCTGGCTGGTTACTTCCCTTTGTCGACTGACACTAGTACCCCTAGCTTCATCTCGAAGACTTTCTGTGATTTGGGCTTGAATGATTGTTCTTGAAAAGGTAATGCTGTTTGGCTTCCGTTAGCCACACTTATTGATTAGTTTCTCAAAGGTTTTGATTGTAAATACCTTAAACATGAAAGAACCAGCCATGAATATTCTTGAGAAGAATTTTATAGCGAGTTGTTTGGAGTGGTTTGCATTTCATACTGCTAAGAATATAATTCGGACTCATTGGGATTTTGTTTACACACGAGATCACCCATTACCCTTTTTGGGCTCCAAAGAAACCTCTTGATGAAGAGGTGCTCCAACTCAAGAAAAAAAGTCTTCACGAACCATGCAAAAACCAATCAAATGCAACCCTGACAAACTACTAACAAAGAGTTGGAAGAGAAGTACATCACTACCTCTGGCATTACAACAGCCAGCTCTAAAGTGCACTATATGTTGCCGAGGGTTTCCACTGCCATCCAAGATCTTGAAGGATGGTGGCCTTGAGATATTGGGCTGTATCGAATTCCTCCTGGTAGGGTCTATCCTTTGGAACATGAGCACCCGGCTCGCCAACGCTTCCCTCACTTGTTGTTCCACCATATGCTTTATATTTGTTTCTGCATAGGTCCGTGACATTCCTATGTAGACTGTCACTATATGTGACCTTCCTATGCTTTAATATAAAAATCTAGACCTTTGCAGCAAATCTTTTCTTAAAACTTGCAATAATGATGATAATTTTGACTTATTCGTTGATATGTGTCATGATTTTATTGTTGGATCATATATGAAATGTATTAGGAGCTATCCTAGTGCTCAACAAGTTTTGGGCAATATCTTACTTTCAATTATATTAATATGCCAAATAACATTTATGTATTTGTTATTTAGATATTATATAGGTGGTTTTATCAATAAGTCGGAGATATAAATTGTTGATGTTCTTAAGTCTTGAACATGCATGTTGGCCATTCAAACTATATATATTTAAATCTAAAATTAAAATCATAAATCTCACCTTCACAAAATTAAATAAAAAGATATTAAAAAAATCCAACAAAAATAAAATAAAATATGAATATAGTACATCATTACAATAATTTTAACTTATGATCACATTTTCTTAAATAATGCTAGCAAATATGCTTATTTACATCTTTTAAAATAATATGGCAATATTAGAGAAAGGCGAAATTATGAATGTGAAAATTCTAGGAAAAGATTGGGCTCATATCCAAATAATTGTAGCACTTGATAATTTTTCAAAATTATTATTTTACTCTATACATTTTAGAGTAATTATCAATTAATTTTGGATTAGATCGAAATTAATTTTTGGTTTTCAAAGCCATTAATGTCAATATTGCAATCACTATGACATTTCTGTTAAATGCTTTCATCAACTTTGAAAGACAAACCATCTCCGTCTTTATTTACTTTTTCTTATTATTTGTGATAAATGATTGTCATTATGCATTGAATTTGTCCAAAACACTAATCATAATTAATTAAGTTTTAATTATGATTAAATGTATAATATTATTTTATTAACAAATTATATCAGAATCTCTTTAGGCAAAAATCCAAATGCTCATAATTAAATAAATATTTCGTCATGCATATGATATTCATGTACAAGTGCAGTAATTTTTTTAAAATTATAAGACAAAATTTAAGATTATTATTTGTATTAAGATAACTGAAAATTGGCTTAGATTTTTTACGTAAGAAATTTCTTTTAATTTAAAATAAATGCATCAAGTCAAGTCAGTCAAGTGGGTCTCCATCCCATTGGAAGATCAAGAAAGGATTAAATAACGTGTGCTTTGTGATTCCAATATGTAATATTAAATGTTGTAATAAGATTTCCCTCAAACTTTTCAAGTCATAAAATGCAGCTTAATTACTAAAGTAGAAAACCAAGCGACAATTAATTATTAAGTCTAAGCTAAGCGACCATCAATGATTCAATCTAAGAGGCAAGCAAGCTCTCATATTTATATATAATTATTGATTCATTAAATAATTATTTTATTATAATATCTCTGCACAACTTAATTATCAATTAATCTTATAGAAATTTATTTATCACAAGGTTATGATTATTCACACATATATCCCTACTAGTAAGCTATAAATAAGGCCACATTTTATTACAACTATGCATACAAATCAAAGCTAAAGAGCCAAAAAATTATAATAATAATAATGATGATGGAGAGAGTTAGGCTTCTTCTACTACTAATGCTTTTCCTATCTTTCTGCTATATTTGAAACTTGGATGGGGAGATGGTCATTTTGTTGCCAAGCTGTGGGAGGTTGTACGAGGAAAGAGAAGCCCTCCTTAATTTTAAGCAAAGTCTATATGATCCTCAACTTCTTCTTTATGATTGGGATATTACTGAGGATTGTTGCACATGGAAGGGTGTGAGCTGCAGCAACACAACTAGCTATGTCATCAAGCTCGATTTAAGCCGACACATTGCAGGTTTCAACCGGACCATTGCCAGAATGAAACGTGATGAATGGCCTTTATCTGCCACTTCTTTCGTTCCATCACTCTTTCATTTGCAACACTTACAATATTTATGCCTGACTGGCATAAACTTCAATCGCACAAACATCCCCCAATATCTGAATCTCCTCTCAAATCTACACTATCTAGACCTTTCTAATATGGGGCTCATCGGTGTAATTCCATCTCATCTAGGAAACTTGACAAAACTTCAGTACCTTGACCTTGGTTTTAATTCTCTTACTGCTTCTAGGCTTATATGGATGTCTCATCTCTCATCTTTGCAATATGTTGATTTCTCCAAAGTGGATCTAACACTTGCTACAAATTGGTTACATGAGATTAATACTCTTCCTGCTCTTTCAACTTTGATTTTGAATGAATGCAACCTACAAACTCTTCCAACTTTGCTTTCAAATTCGAATTTCTCATCAACCATCAAGACATTTGATCTTTCCAACAATCAGTTCCAATCTAGACTTCCTTCTTGGATATCTAATATGACAAATCTTGTTGAGATGTATTTTAATTATTGCCAACTTCAAGGAATGATCACTAATAATATTTTCGGAGCTCTTTATAGATTGAGTGAATTAGATCTATCAAATAACTTTATAGAAGGTAGCATACCACAACAGATTGGAAAATTGAGAAATTTAACATATCTTGATCTTAGTAATAATAGTATTAGTGGATCTATCCCACAAAGCTTTGGTCAGCTGACAAACTTGTTTGTTTTAAATCTTGCAATAAACAAATTAAATGGTAGTCTTTCTGATGCTAATTTTAAAAATTTATGGCAATTAAAATTCTTATTTCTTTCAAATAATCACTTGGATTTCAACCTAATCAACTCTAATTGGGTGCCACCATTTCAACTTGAGTGGCTTTTGTTAAGTTCTTGTCTTATAGGGCCTCATTTCCCACCATGGCTTCAAACCCAAAAATTTCTCTCCGTATTAGACATCTCTAATGGTGGCATTTCCGATATTATTCCAAATTGGTTTTGGAACATGTTTTATGAACTTGAATACTTAAATATATCTCACAATACTATTAGAGGTGAGCTTCCCATGTCATTGAATATTCTATCATATCAATTGATAATTGATCTAAGATCAAATTTATTAGAAGGTCATCTTCCTCAATTGATAGGTGTTGTGAGTATTGCATTATTTTCTAATAACATGTTCTCTAAAGGAATTGAGTGGTATTTAAATGCAAACATGATTATTTTGGAAGTACTTGATGTTTCCCAAAATCATCTATCTGGTGAAATCCCAAAATCAATTTGTCAAATACCTTCAATAAAGCTTCTTGACTTATCGCATAATAATTTATCAGGAGAAATTCCAAAATGCCCAATGATTATTTCAAGCTTTAAGATGATACAAATTATTCGTCTAACAAATAACAATTTTTGGGGTTCAATTCCACCCTGGATAGGGAACTTACCAAGGTTACTATCATTGCATCTAGGTGATAATAATTTTCATGGGGAGATTCCTTTTCTTGGATACTGCAATAAGCTTAGCACTCTTGACTTAGGAAACAATAAACTTACTGGAAACATACCATTATGGATTGGAGAGAAATTATTGTCTTTAAGTATATTACTTTTACGATCAAATAAATTTTATGGATCAATTCCTTGGAACCTCTCTAACTTGAAAGAACTTCAAATCTTGGATCTCTCAAATAATTTTCTTTCAGGAATATTGCCTAAATCTTTTAAGTATCTCAATTCAATGACTATACCAAACAAGACTCTTAAACCTTTGATTCCTTTGAAAACTCGTACTTCTAATGCTATAATTTTACCAGAGTCATTAATAATTGATATAAAAGGAGTAGAGTATGAATTCATGACCATACTCTCTCTTGTGATGCTTATGGATCTTTCTTGTAACAATTTTAGCGGAGAAATTCCTATTGAATTAATGAGTCTAATTGGGATAAGCTTGAATTTGTCGAGAAACCAATTCACGTGACACATACCATTCAATATCGGTATGCATGAAAACTTGGAAAGTTTGGATCTCTCAAGAAACAACTTGTCGAGAAATTCCGAAAGTATTGTGAATATAAGTGGATTGAATCATCTAAATGTATCATATAATCAAATTTCTGGTCCAGTGGGGACCCAACTTGACTCATTTGATGAATCAAGCTACTATGGAAATTTTGACCTATGTGGAAAACCACTCCATAAGACTTGCAAAGATGACCAACATAATATTCACATTGGAGGAAGAAATTCTAATGTTGACAATGATGATGATTTTGGTTTGTTTCTTGGTATGGGTCTTGGTTTTACTATTGGACTATGGAGTGTAGTTGGGATCCTATTAAAGGGTCTTGGGCAAACCGCATATTTTCAGTTGTTTGATAATATAATAAATAATATTTATGTATTTATTATTGTAAAAATGAATTGATAGTTTAATCCATAAATGATAGATGTAGAAGACATAATTAAATAATGTGATTTCAGTTCAGTCATGAAAAATATTTGTGATCCCAATATGTAATATCAAATGTTGTAATAAGATTTCCCTCAAACTTTCTTGATCTCTACTTAATATGCATTTGATTATCATTTGTCTTGTTTTAAAGATATAAATATCCAAAATATAAATGTTTATTTAGTTTAAAAATATACATCATTTGAAAATTTTTTTATTTGAGAGTAAGGGTTATTTGGATTAAAGCCTTTATTTAATATGATTAAAAAAATTTTACGCTTAATTGGTTCTATCTATTTCTAACTAGTGATTAATTAGATTATTAATTTATGCCAATAATAATGTATTTATTTAATAATAATTGATAAATATTATCAATTAAAATTATTTATGTTCAATCAATCAAATATATATATATATATAGAGAGAGAGAGAGAGAGAGAGAGAGAGAGAGAGAGAGAGAGAGAGAGAGAGAGAGAGAGAGATTTCTCCACTAAGCTTTGCATATTTTCCGTTTATGCAGCATTTTCCTTTTCTGTTTTTATATAAAGTTAGATGTGAAGAAATTAAGTTAGTTCACCTTTTAATCAGAAATAAATTTTACAATTACTGCTTAGATCTTTTATTGCTCTTCCATAAAAGATTTTAATTGTTATCCAGAATTTAGTTACTGATTTTGACATCTAAGGCTAATTCTTTGTGTAACTTCAATCAATGTTTTTGTCAAAGCCCCCGTAACTCCTTTTCAATGTGGTCCCTAGCACACCAACAGGGTTCACGCAAACATATATAAATAAACAAAATATATTCACTTGTGGATTAGGAGAACACCCCTAATGACACATTTTCTCAAGCAGGTATCCTATCTTTGGGCAGTGTCAGCAAAAGTTCCTATAAGAATCGTCTTGACTACTCTTGAGTTGAGATAAGTCTCCCAACAACACTCACTCAGTGGTCACCCTAGGTCAGATTTGATTTATTGTGCTACCAACAAGTCACCCTAAAGGTTGTTCCTACTTTAGAAGATGTAAATCTTTGCGCTTTCTTCCTAGCACAGTAGTTGCACACCGAAAAGTAACCCTTATGTTGGATAGTCCTACCCTTCGGCTGGTAGACTACCCCTTTGGATTGGTAAATATAAGATAGGTCAACTCCCATGGCTCCTTCTTAATGCGGTCCATCGCACACTGATAAGATCCATATTAAATCAAATAAAATGAAATCACTCTTGACTACCTTCAAGTTGAGGAAAGATCCCTAGTGGCACTCACTTAGTAGTCGCCCTTGATCGGGTTCGGTTTATTGTGCTACCAGTCACCCAGTATTTGTTTCTTCTTGGAAGATGTAAGTCCCTACTTTCTTCTTCGTTGCACACCGAAAGACAACTCTTACGTTAGATAGTCTTACCCTTCAACTGACAGACTACCCCTTTAGACTGGTAAAGCTAAGATAGGCCAAGGCACCCGTGGTTCATTCTTAGTGTAGTCCATCGCACATCGACACGATCCATAAATTAAATCAAACTAAATCTAATCGACTCAAATCAACAAACAAATCAAATTCAAAACTAACCTCCCCTGGGGAGTCAAATCAAACTCTTCTTTTGGGTTGTAAATGAACCAGTGCACTCGTTGAACTACTTAAACTCGGCTCGATTAATGCTCGTTCAAATTAATAAACAAACAAGCTTGAACATTTTTTTGAAAACTCGAAGGTTAAATGAACTAAACGTGACATGATCATATTGCTTTTTTTATGTTCATGAATATACTATTTATTGTTTGACAAGTAACTTATTAATATTAAGCTCGTGATAATTTATTTATTATTTTAAAATTATGAGTAAATATAAATTATAAAATTTTTAATTATATATTTAGTAAAAATATATTATAATTTAGTAATATAAATTATAAAATATATTATAATTTAGTAATATAAATTATAAAATATATTATAATTTAGTAATATAGCTTATAAAATATATTATACATTTAATTAAATATTTATATAATATAATTGCTATTATAGCTTTATAAATAATAGGATAAATGCTCAAAGTAAAAAATTAAAAATACATATGAATTATAAAAATGTTTAACTAAGGCTAAGAAATTACTTTTAAATTGAAGACTCAACAAACTCAAGTCACGGCTGACGAGCTCAGTGCTTAGTTAGAAGTTGAGTCATGGATCTCGTGATTTTTTCTTATTCTCGCATTTGTAGTTCACGCCCTAAGCCCTAAGCCTACTTCTTCTCTTGAAGCAAAGCTCTAACTCCTTTTCTAAATCGACTTCCACTGTTCATTCCCTCGTCTTCATTCTTAACTTCATCACTCCTCGTCTTCATTGACTTTATTCATTTATTATCGATATTTAATTTTTAATATATGCTTTTAAATTACCCCTTATTCAAATTTTCATGATTTAATTTCATTTTAGAATTTTTATATATGTGAAAAACTTGCATGAGATTTAAGAGGATAATTATAGAAAAAATTAGAGAAAACTTAAGTAATTATTTAAAACTCATTAATTAACTTAATTATATATTTGTTCGATTATTTCAAACAAATCAAGTATAAATCAAGCTAGAAATAATAATTAATGAAAAGATAAAGGCAGTTATAGCTAGAGAGCAGGTTGAAAATTAGTGAGTAAGGGTAGCTCTTACCCAATCAGAATATCATGTTGTACCGAAGGTTACTCAATCTTTTTGATACTTTTCGATGGGCTTGGTAACCCAAACAAATTTAAGGCTACTTGTCATAACACAAGAGGGAATGATGCTCTGCTTTTTCATTAGATTGTCAGCAGCCTAACCTCAGCTACTTTTGAGTGGTATGTAGAATTTTTGAATGATTCAGTTAAAACCTTTGCTGAGTTAGAGACAATATTCATGAAGTGAGTCGCCAGTGCAATTGAGAGAATAACAATCGCTAACCTTGCCTTGCTGAAAAAGAGAAAAGGTGAGTCAATGACAAAATTCATATGTCATTAGCGTAACCTAAGTATGAAATGTGACAAATAATTAGAAGAAGAACATACAATTCAATTGCTAATGAGCAATATGGATGACAAAATGGCACCATTTTAATGTATGGAATCAATTACAATATTCTAAGAATTTCTTGATAGGGTGGCTAAATTTAAAAAGCTGAATCGCCTTAAGTCTGAAATCTATATAGATAAATCAAAGAGAAACAAACTTTCAGACTCAAGAAGAAATAAAACTCATGTTGCTTCCTATAGCTAAAATGGAAAAAAGTTGGTAATATATAATGTGGATGAAGGAAAATAGTTAATGTACTAGGATGATAAGGTAAATTAGCATGTCCATCCTAATTCACAGCCAAAATTAGTATTAGGAGGCAATGATAAACCTCAGACTTTTTAAAGTAGTGGAGAGCATCCAAAATAAGCAACAAGAGATGATGAGCAAATGCGGTCATCTCTTAAGAAAAATATGAACAAAGAATATTTCTTTATAAAGGATAGTGTGACTAAATTATTTTAGCAAGTAGTCAAAGTTGATCTATAATTATGAGAAATAAAAAGGCTTGAAGAAGCTCATCAAGTCAGTAATCCAAATTATTATCTATCATCAAATGATCAGTCATCCTATTGAAGATTGTTATGTCTTCACTGATTGACTAGAAAGGAAGTATCAGTGGGGTGAATTTACATTATCCGATAGTGTTATATTCAACCCAAAAAGGGAGTCTACAAAGATGATTACGTCCTCTTCCATATCATCCATTAAAGATAAAAAGAAAAAAAACCAATTCAGATTGAAGAATGGGAAATAGTAGTCTCCAAAAGACTGTGAAAATGTTGAAATAGCTAAAGGGTGTCCCTAGTGTTAAGTGGAAATCACCACTTGAACCTATATTGGACTTAAAAGAAAGGCCTAAATCAAGTATTTAGGCTTCTCAGTGGCATTCTGATAAGGCGACTTCATCACAGTATGAGAAGCAGTATATTAAATGCAAGCCTCATAAATCGAAAAATTCAGTTAAGAAAAAGAAGATTAAGAAGATAATTATTACTCAAAATATTATTAACAATTTAGAGGAGTATCACCAGCCGGAAAGACAACCATTTACGCTTGTAGACTTTATGCCTAAACTTCGCATTATTGAATCGGATGAAGAAGGTAATGGTGAATCTTGTTCAGTAGAGACATGTCGATTCATTTATATGATATCAGATGTTCTTCAGCATCAGTTATTCCAAAATGAAAAGGGTAGTCAGATAGACTCGACCAACCCATCAGAATTTTTATCTATAAAGCAAGAAGAAGATGAAGGGTTAACATCTAAATTTTGTTTAATTACTCAAAAAAAGATAATAGTTCAGATGAAGATTTATGTTTTCTCGATAGAGAAGAGTCAGACTCATCGATATCATAACATATGAAATTTATGAAGTTGAAAAATGAGTCTATCCCTTTTAGTCAATCCTTTAGAATAATAAGTGAATTTGAAGAAACAACCTCTTCAGAGGAATTTGGGCAAGATAAGGTGATTCAAGTTTAGTTGAGAAGTGGTAAATTCTTACCACCCTCATCAAATAAGAAAAATGCAAATAAATATAAAGAAAAATAAATTAAAGTCAATGAAGATATCATTCCCAAAAATTTTAGAATAAAGCCTAAATTAAACAAAAAGATAGATTATAATATTCTATCATATTTTAGAAAGATCCCTACACAACTGAGTGTGTACGAGGCTCTCTTGATGTGAAAAAACTCTGAGAAACTTTGATACATGCTCTCAAAGATCTGAGAAGTTATGAAGTTGACTTTGCTAAAAAAATGCATGACTGAATCATTGTAAACTCAAGATCTCCAGTAATCATATTTTTGAAGAAGATCTTATGTTGGGAACAATAGATCACAACCATCCTCTATATGTTATCGTAAAGAGTGATGGCATTTTAATTAGCTGAATACTGATTGATCCAGGCTCTTCTATCAATCTTATGAGTCTAAAAGTATTAAGAGGATTATCACTTGATATCCAATATCTTGGGAGGGATAAGTTGATGGTTCATGATTTTAATGAGAAAGAGAATAAAACCCTAGGTTCTTTTATTCTCCCTCTCAAGTTTCATGATTTATATACAGAAGCTAAGTTTTATGTAATCGATGTCGTACATCATTTAGAGCTCTTTTGGGTCAACCATGGCTGCATGAGTATGGCATGGTTCCATCAACTATGCATCAGTGTATGAAGTACCTAAAAGAGGGAGAAGAGTTCAGAATTCCTGGCAATCTACAACCATTCTCTGTCCATAAAGTAAAGATGTATAAAGATGCAAAATATTTCATCCCTAAAGAGCCTAAGCTAATAGAGCCTCTTGAAGAATCTACTTGAGCTTCATAAGGTGAAAGAGAAAAGTAAGAGAGGAAGAAACAAGGCCATGCCAACTTTTCCTAAAGAACTTGATTCTACACCAAAATTAAGAAAATGAGTTCTTCGTTTGGGAAGTGACACACAAGAAGAAGAAGATATTTCTATCAAACTTAAGAGAACTTATAAACTTTCAAGAAAGGTAAAGTATGAAATAAGTGATTCTGATTCAGACTATGACTTTGAATCTACTAATAAAAATATAGTTCAGATGGTCACATCAAGAAGGATATATCATTTGGCAGTGTTAGAGGACTCCTTCAAAATCATACCCATCCCTCAACAGTACTTCAAAGAAATCACTCCACTAGAGGTTCATAATATTAAAGAATGAATAATATTCTATGTGTTGTCGTTGAGTAAGAGTGGCAGAACAGAAACTCTAAAACTTCATATTGGAACTACTAAAAATAGAACTCAAAATGTTAATAGGATGTGGATCCAAAGAAGTCCTCAAGCATCATGAAGAAGTGATAAATTTATCACTAAAGGTCTTGGGTTCATCTACAAACCTCATCAAAATAATGTTTATTATAATATAATAGAAGTTGAGATCAAAACTAAAAGTGATGAAGTAGATGATCTAAATGAAATTCTTCTCACAAGTGATGAAAAAGTAGAAGCTAATTTTGTGCATGAAGAACTCGAAGATGGTGGACAAACAGCTACTATGGATGAACTCAAAAAAATCAACCTAGAGTTGAGGATGATCCGTCCAACTTTTTGTTGCTCTTCGATGAGAAAGTTGAAGAGCTAAAAACACTACTTTGTTAATTCAGGGATTGCTTTGCCTAGACATATTCTGAAATACGAGGCTTATACTTTGATGTAGCAGTTCATAAACTTGCCATTATATTAGATGTGATGCCTATTAAGCAAGCTCCTCGACGAACGAGATTGGAGATTGAAGAACAAGTAATTGCAGAAACTAAGAATATGATCAAAATAGGCTTCATCTAGGAGGAGATGCATGTAGATTAGATAGCCAACATTATTCTAGTTAGGAAGAAGAATGATCAAATCCATGTCTGCATTGACTTCTAGGACCTAAATAAATGTTGGTGTAATTTTTAAGGCAAATGGAATAGTAGATAAGACACTACCGAGATTTTGACCTTGTTTATGAGGACTTTAGATCTGGTTCAGTTTCCTATAAACCTGGCACATTGTTAGTTACTCCTTTCAATGCTGAGAGAGAACTTTCGATTAAGGCTAGTCATTAGATCGCTAAATACAAAGCGTATAGTAGCAGCATGTGGAGTTTTAGAATTTAGATTTAGAATTTATGGAATTCATGATTATTAGCTTAAAGTAGATGGTTGGGGAATGATGATGTGCCTGATCTAGATCACATGGTTCCGCTATCTCTGTCATCATAAATCTATCTACTTAGATGAGTGAATAACCCCAATGAAGGATCTTTATTAACAACACATGTGTTACGTCGTCTAAGAAATTCTTGTAGACTTAGGGTGGTGTTTATCTAAGGAGACAAGCTTAAGTATACCTTAGCTGACAGAGGGATTTTGTCTCAATCAAGTGTGCCCTATGATTCATAACTCAAAGGGTAGAGCTATTGGGGAGCATACAGGCTACAGTTGTGATCATAATATAATAGTCTCGCCAAAATCACCCAATCGAGAACTCATAATCGATCATATGGAGCCTACTAGCCAAGCCAAGTTAGCTATGGACGCAACATCCTTATCAGATTGAAGAGTGATCATAACATAATACTTGATTTGACATTGCCTTTTGTGAGCTAGTGTTTTCTTAATTTGTCACCTCAGATAAATAATTATGGAAGGTGGATAGATTGAGTTTTACTTTAAGCTTTTAATGATTGAATTTCATTTAAGTAGTTTTTAGATTGATACTCAATTTAAGTATTCCAAACTGCATTGATTGATACTCAGTTTTTAGATTGCATTTAACTACCATCGGCTATTCAGTATGCATTAATACTCAATTTAAGTATGCAGATTGGATAGCCAAAATTTGAAATGAGAATCAAGTTTTGATAGAAGTATCCCCTCTGGTTAAAATCACCATTCAACAAAGCCATTTGAGGTAATTGATTAATTTGAATATATTTGAGAACTTTAAATCACAACTATGTTAGCTCCCAATATAGAGGACTACTACTATCACATGACGTAACTTTCTCTCATATATTTAAGTTGAAATTCTTACAATATATTTTTAGATTTTGTTAACCCAAACCTAGTCCTAAGATTAAACTAGAAGCAACCCACAAAGATCCTCAAACACTTAAATTTAAGCATTTAAATTGTGTCGTGTCCATGCGTGTATTTAAGAATGTCTTAATTAACGCCTTAGTATTAATAAGTTGCTAACTGGCATGCATGTAATTATGTTTATATTTGTACTTAAAATGTTACATCTTTACTTGATTTTTATTAATTCTTAGAATTTCTAAACTTCAATGGTTGGCTTATGCTCATTAAAGACTTCTTAAATCTTTGCAAATTTAGTATTCAAATTTGATATTTGCTCATACAAGCTATTGTACTTTCTCTAAGCGAGCTTATTTGAATTCAAGCTTCTCTTGAAAATAAGTCGATTATTCAATAAGAAGCCTCGATCATGCTTGCGAATGGGCTATTTAGTTATAATGAAAATCTCATATGAATTTTACCTGATTTTCATTTTTAGCTTAAAAATAGCACTCAACGAATCTCTTGTGCTTCAAACCTGACATTAAATGCAAGATCCAAATGACCCTTTTAAAGGCCACATTTATGTTTGTTCATGAGTTATTTAATTGAACTTGTATTTGTAAGCAAGCTATCATATTTCTTGTATTTGGGCATAGTATAAACTAAGAAGCTGATCAAAGCAGGCTTCATCTGGGGGAGAAGTTTGTAGATTGGATAGCGAACATTATCCCAGTTAGGAAGAAGAATGGTCAAATATGTGTCTGCATTGACTCGGACATAATTTTGTCATATGATTGTTGACCTTCATATATACCACAAGAGTCGAATCGAAGTTTATGAGATGAATTGATTGACTTGGATGTTGTGAACAAACGGAGATGCACCAAACATTGCCAAAATAAACTCTAATACCTCCAATCTATGAACGGACTTCACCATCATTTCAAAACATCAAAATTTGTTAAAATATAAATGCATAATCTAAAGATCAACCAATCAAAACGATCGGCTATCATCAATGTAACTTTCATATCAAAGTTGGGAAGATACAATGATATACAAATAACCTCCATTCATGAAATTGATTACACCGTTAGCTTTAAAATATTAAAATCTATCAAGTAAGATTATTCATATTCAAGAAATGCAAAATGTCGAAGGATCGAAGTAAAGATGTAAAATCGAGGTTGAAATACATTGGACGTCACCAAATATACCCAAATGACCTCCGATCGATGAACAAACTTTCCATTGTGTTCAGAACATCAAAAATGGTCAGAATATAAATATTGCACAACCTGATGATCAACCGATCAAGCAATTGAGTGCCAACGCGCAATATCAAGGTCGAGGTGTAACATAAACCAAATGACCTCTGTTCGTGAGATTGATTATATTTTTACTTTAGAAACATCAAAATCTATCAAGTAAGACTATTCACACTCAATTTAGATGAGTCTGTGCAAATATTGAGTGGTCAGAAGTGACAACATGCATTTTGAACTTAAATTGATCCAATTTGACACCGACTTGAATCAAATAGCCTCTAATAGCAATGAACCATGTTGTTGCATCCAAAACATCAAAATATCCTTGAATCAACATATATATCAATCCTATATTGAGGTCGGTGCAAGGTTCATATTAAAGTCAATTAAATAATATACAAATATTATTAAAAGAGCTAATAACCTCAAATTATTATCTAATCGATAACCAACTAATTGCCTCTCCTTTCTCTCCTCACGATGAGCATGAAGACGATGATCCAGCATGCACGCCTGTGTGATTCTTTTGTTCTTCCCCACTTCCACTCGATCCAAAGGAACGAAACTCCTCCCTCCCTCTTTTTCGTTCGAATGGCCAAACCACACGAGCTCCTCAACCGTTCCCTCCCGCTTCCTCCTTAAAGAAACGACGCTCATTTTCTTTCCCGTCCTATTTTTCTCCTCTCTTCCAAGCCACATTCCTTACCTGTAAGTTCTCCTTCTTTCTTTTCATTCACATTCTTCCCTAGTAGAAATAACTCTTTCCTTCCTCTTCTCTCTCCTCCTCCATTTCCCTTATTCCTCCCAAATAAAAAATCACTTTCAAGCCTTACCGACCTCCTCCCTCTTCTTCCCTCTCTTCCATCTTCATCTACCTCAATAAACACACCAAATCGAAAATCCCTTCTCTGCCCTAGCTAAAAATTCTTCTTCTTTCCCATTTTCTCCAATCGAAATCATCTCCCTAGCCAAAATCTGAAATCTAAAATACATAATCTGAAGTTCGACAAGGGGAGTTTTCTTTTACTTTGCTGAATTTTCAATCTCCCCTAACCAAACCTCTCTAATCGAACTCTCCTTGCTGATCATTGCAAGTGCACAGGAAAATAAGTTTGAATATGTGTGATGAGAATGTGAAAGTATATATATGTGCTCTCTCTTGTAGATTCCAAGACCCTAATGCCCAATAGGCATACAGTGGGAAGACGACTGTAAGACACTACTTGTTATGCTCATAGGCATACCAAAGCCAAAAAAATTATTAGATTTCACTCCCTACCCGAAATGCTGCTGAAATTTAGACTAAAATCCGTAACTTAGATAAATTTAAATGGAAATCCTTTAAATTGAAATCAAATAAAAAAAAGGGGGAAGAGAAAAGAACATATAATGAATACAAAAGTAAAATATTAAATCAAAGAGAAAAGAAGTAAAAAACACTTACAATATTTATCTTAGTAAAGTTGAAAGCCCATTAAAAAATGATCTCTTCTCTTTCAAGCACTACAACTCCTCAAACAAGTGGAATGAACTAAAAGTCCCCCCTCTTAGCCTTATTTATTGGAATTGGAGGAAACAATGTGGAACCCATCCTTATCTAAATTTAATAATTTGGTGATGACTTTTGATGGATGATACTAAACTTACAAATTTTAATTATAATCCTGGTTTAAATTGTGGTAAAATGGGTTCTCTTTTCTTTAAACTTCACAAAACTAATCAAGCTTTAGTTAAACTTGAGAGTCGATATCAAATTTATAAGTGACTTATAATAAATTTGAAATCTATTATTCACTAAATATGAAGTCTGATGTGGAGTTAGGGATATCGGAGTTGATGTTTGTTTATGTGAATAGAGCCTTTTATTGAATCCTCAAAGTATTAAATTTGCAAGCAAGTGATCATAAGCCTAATTGAATAATTGAAAATTAGGCCTACTATCGAAAAAAGTAGGAATCTTTATTGAACACCAAATCAAAACATAAGAGAGGCTCTTGGAATTAAGACACGCTCTTCAAATATACTCAAATAAATTGAAGAAAGTTAAAAAATTTATCAGAGATTTTCCATGAGATCGAATGATTGCTAATAAGTATAAGCGATGAATCCTTGGAAAATGTTTGAAATATATTCTTCACCCTATTAAATACTTGAATTTGATCAAGAAGATATTGAGTATAGTTGGTGATGAATTTTAGAATTGTCATAAGCGAGAGTCTATTGAATATTTAAAGGCTAATCAACTTGGAATCAATTAAACATTAATCCAAAAGATCTAATAAAATATTAGATCAATTTGCAATACATTCAATGGCACCGGATCTACAGCTTTTCATATAAGCAGACAGAAGGCGTTGGCTTAAATTTTGAATAGACTTTAAATATATTTATTTTGTATAAATTATGGAGCCAACTATCAATCAATTCATGTGCTTTAAAATTTGTGCAATCATTTGAAAGAAATAAATTTTTGTACAAAATATAAAATAATCAATTTGAGCTTTCCAAAAATTAGTACAAGTATTCTAATTAATTACATGGGCCCCTACACTACGAATGTTTAGATCTGTTTGGAGTTACTGCTTTGGCCTTATGAAGTCAGTTAACAAAACCTAAAAAAATCCAATTATTATAAAAAATTTAACTTATTAAAATATCTGAGAAGCTAATTTTGTCATATGATGGTAGATCTAATCATGTATTATTAAACTAATAGAGTTGACGGGATCAAACAAACTCATAAACCACGATGATGGCTATGTTGATCTGTGATTTCAACTAGAGGGATATTTCCATCAAAATGTGATTCAAATTTCAAATCAAATTAACTCAAATTAAATATCAATCTAAAATAGCTTAAATAAAATTCAATCATTAAAAGCTTAAAACAAAACTCAATCTATCCACCTTCTAATTGTTATCACAAATTAAGAAAACTCTAACTCACAAAGGAGCCAATGTCAAATCAAGTGTTCTACTATGTTCACTCTCAATCAATCTCATGTAAGTAAGGATGTGGCACGTGTCCTCTAACTTTGCCAAGAGCTCCACATATGATGTATTAGTGAATTCTCCGACGAGTGATTTGGCTGAGTTCATTATATTATCATCATGACCGTAACGCTGCAATGGCTCTTCCCTTTGAGTTATGAATCATGGGCACACCATGGCAAAAAACTCTCTCGTAAGGTAGATTTAATCATATCTTAAACAAACACCAACCCGTGTCTAAGGATTTCTTGACGTAACGTGTGGCGATAAGGATCTTTCTCGTGTTGAATACCTCTTCGATTAAGTAGATTAGATGTGCCTGGAAGTGGAACCATGGGGTCTAGATTGAGCACATCATTCTCCCAATCATCCGCTTTAAGCTAATAATGATGAATTCCATAAATTCTAAATCTAAATTGTAAAACTCCAAATGTTGCTACTATACGTTATGCATTTAGCGATCTAACTACTAGCCTTAATCGAAAGTTCCCTCTCACCATTGAGAGGGGTAATTAACTATAAGTGCTTGTGCTTATAGGAAACCCGATCTAATGTCCTCAAAATGGGTGAAATGGGTAGTATCTTATCTACTATTCCATCTTCCTTTTGAAAATTACATATTTTAAATCGCACTTTTCATTTTTCTAAGGTCAATGGAAAATTTTAAAACCCATAAAGTCGAAAGAGCCATAGAAAATCCATGTTCTTTAGCAAATCACCAACACATCACGGCTTAAGTTGAAGACTGAAGCAGGTCCTGACCGTCAGACTCAACAAGCCCAAATATAATCGAGTCGATAAATGCTCTTCTCACTCAACAAATTGCAAGAAAAGACTACAGTGAAAGAACCTCTGCTCGTCAATCCAATGATGATAGATGTACAATCTCAAGCCAGATTTAGCTCAATGACCATAAGCTACTAGAATCTAAGAGATTTTCTACTTGATCGATAGACCAAAATAATCTGAGAAAACTCTTAATTCAGAGCTATCTCAAATCAATCTTTATATTACTAGTAAGATGATATTTTAATCTATTATCAAATGATCTGATCCAATATAAAGCACAAATCAAAGCTAATCTCTTCATCGAGTCTGTCAAAGCAAAATACACACGACCAAGGAAGCAATTCTATAGTTCATACAAAGTCTATGGTCAAACTAAAGGAATTTTATAGTTATTCAACATATTAAAGCACGCATAAAATAACTCGACATTATAATTTGATAAGAAGGTTGGATCATCTCATACACCTTCAACAAGTTGTGACCAAGCATAAGACTTGGTGGGTGTACATGACTCGACAAGTCAATGTGGACAAATCAGATCAATCATTCAGCAAGTTCATTAAGCTTAAAACTAGGATAAAAGGAATTTCAAATATTAGAATAAGCAAACCAATTCCTTCGTCAAACCCGACGAAGCTTAAAGCTAGGTCCTGGAAACCCAAACCTATAATAAGATAAAAGAAAGAGATCTTCAACAAAGAAAATGTGAGAGAATGGTGAAAAAAGATTTTATCGATTTGATAAGTTGAACTTGATAATCAAATAATCATGTCATTTAACTCGTCAAAATATATCATACTAATGACAAATCTCATGAAGCCCCATGTTTATTGAAATCAAAGATAAAGTAATTTAAGGTTTGTGTACCAAAGGTCAACCAATTTTCAAAAATGATACTCTCCATGCGAATCACATTTGTTCATTTATTAACCTACATGTTAATACATCATGAGTCGAGCTCAAAATCCAAATTTGATAGACTTTGATGTATAGCTAAATCGAGCTAAGATGCACCAAAATATCACCAAACTAGAATGACTTCTGATCAATGAATAGACTTTATTGTCACGTTTAGAACATTGAAATTTATCAATATATATCAAAATCTATCAAACAATCTGTGCAAATGTCGAATGATTGGAAGTGACAATACGCAAATCAAGGCTTAAGTACACTGGATATCGCTAAAATCAATTCAAACAATCTCTGATCGACAAACGAACTTCGTCATTGCGTTCAAAATTGATCAAAATATAAATATTGAAAAATTTAATGGTCAACCTATCAAGCAATATTAATACGCCGACCGTATATCGAGGCGATACTTAAATTAAATGACCTCATTCATAAAATTAATTATGTTTCATTAAAAACATCAAAATCTATCAAATGACTCACATCGATTTGGACAAGGCTATAAGAATGTCGAGCGGTTGGGAGCAATAATGAGCATTTTTAAACTAAAATTGATTTAATTCACGCCAATTTAACTAAATTACTGATTGCTAAACCATTACGTCAGGTCCAAATATCAAATATATATATATATATATATATATATATATATATATATATATATATATATATACCATAGAATCCATATTTTGATCAATTAAATACCTAAAAAAACTAACAATTTATTATTTAATCTAATTGGCCCTAACCCTTAAAAACCTAGAGCTCACCCGATCCCTCCCCTCATCCATTCGACCTTCCTCGCTCGGTTTGAAGGAACGGAACTGTTCCCGCTTTCGCTCGATCCAAGCCAATAGAACGTTCGATCTCTTCAATCATTCCCTCCCCCGTTCAAACTCATCCTCATTCGTTCCCTCTCGATCCCTATTTTGGTTCGTTCGAGCCTCCAACCACAGGACTTCACTCTTCCCTTCTCTTCTGCTCCTGGTTTTCGATCGAAGCAAGCCACGAGCAAGGAACCGAGCCTCGATTCTCTCCCGTTCGTTCACTCAACACGCAGTAGGTTGCTCTATTTTTGGCATTTCCCTTCCTCTCTTCTCCCCTTTCTCTTCTTCCCTTCCTTTTTCACCCAACCATTCCACTTACCACATTATCCTCATGCACTGCCTGCCTCTCATACATCAAAACCTGAATCCTGCTAGGTTATAGTCTATCTTCTAAGGCTCCTGAGGGTTGTACTGCCAGTTCTAGCTACAAGGGGTTATTTTTTTCTTGCACTAAATCTTTTGCCTCCTATTATTCTAATGTTGTATGCTTCTCTGGATAATTACATAAAGGTTGTTGCATTTTTAAATCTTATAATTAGCAACTTGGAGAATGAAATGCCAGCCATTAACATGGATACAACTACTGAAGTTCTAGATTGCCTCGTGTTCACTATCACAACAATTATGGGCTACACAATGCGATCTCTTTACACTTTATGATAGGTCTCAAATGAAGGGATCTCCTTTTCCATCATCCATTATTCTAAGTCTGAATCTCTAAAAAAAATGGATTAAAAGCTATTGTTATTTAGACACAAATCAATCCTATTGGCATGCAAATTTATCACGGTTGTTGAATGAGAATGTGTGTATAGATATGTGCTTGTGCTTCTATTTGTAGTTTTGAGACCACTCAATGTAAGTAAGGTGTGGTTATTGCGCATGCAACATACTTAAATATACGAAAATTATATAACATACGCGTGATCAAGATTATTAACGCTTGTTAGTAAAGAGATCGTGTTTGACAGTAATGATAATAAATCAAAATAGTTGATATACGCTGATGAGAATTCAAAATGTCAGAAATTTCACAAATTTTGGGACTTAAACTTAAAATTAATTGGATATTAATTTAAATATGAAACCTAAAGTCCTAAAATTTTTTTACAAAATTGAATTTAAATTGACACAAGAAGTATTATTATTATTATGTGAGAATGTACTAAGTAAAAAAAAAAGGGTGTTCATTCGCATAATTCATCATCAAATGAATGCTTGAAATTTGTTACTTCATATATTGAGAAAAAAAGACTCTACTCAAATATAAATAAAATTTGAGATCAATATTAGACATATAATATATTTGTGAGAAATATAAACTTAATTTTGAATAAAATAGGACTTGAAGTGGAATAAAAAAAAATGAACTCTAATTGAGTTTAATGTCATTTATATCAGCATGAACAAATTTTATAATATAATTGAAAACTCATTCTCATATGAAGGCAGATTCAAATAATATTCAATGCCAAACACTTTAATGAAACTTGCAATGACTTGTATGTAAATTAAAATATTCAACGTGTGTAAGTATTTTAATGAATATAAATTTATTGCACATCTCTTGAAACAAACTTATGTCATGTTCAAGTTTAGAGTTTATGCAAGGTTTTAAATGAATGAACTCAATCGAATATCGCATAAGCAAACATAAGGCGTTAATTAAGACGCACTGAACCTTGCACATATTATGAAGTAGGATTAAAACTCAAATTCAATGGCTTAAAATTATGCAAACATTCTTAAATATATCGTAGCTCCAACAAGATGCTAATGCTTAAACCTTAGTCCGAGGATGTTGCGGTTGCTTCTGGTTTGGTTTTGACCGGTGGTTAGCAAAATCTAAAAATTCAATTATTATAAGAATTTCAACTTATTAAAATATCAGAAAAGCTAATTCTATTATATAACAATAGATCTGATCCTCTGTTAGGAATTAAATAAAATTAACAGATCTAAAGTTCTTAAATATATTCAATTCAATCAATTAACTATCCCGATGTTTAAATGATTTCAATCGGAGGGGATACTTCCATCAAAATGTGATTTTAATTTTAAATTAAATTAACTCAAATTAAGTATCAATCTAAAAACTACTTAAATGAATTTTAATCTTTAAAAGCTTAAAGCAAACTCCATTCAATCTACCTTTTGCAACAGTTTGTTGAATGTAAAATATTAAGAAAACTTTAGCTCACAAAGGAGCGAAAGTCAAATCAAGTGTTCTACTATGTTCACTCTCAATCAATCTCACGCTAGTAAGGACATGGCCCATATCGTCTGACTGCATGGCTTGGCTAGTAGGCTCCACATATAATGTAGTTACAACTAGAGTCATCTGACTAGGTGACTTGGCCAAGAATTTCACTACATTTAATACCGGTGATCCCTCAATGGCTCCACCCTTCGAGTTGTGTACCATAGGGTATACTTAATAGGGCAAAAATCCCTCTATTAGCTAAGGTAGACTTAAGATTGTCTCTTTAGATAAACATCATCCTAGGTCTACAAGGATTACTTGGATGACATAACCCATGTATTGCTGATAAGGATCCTTCGATCAGGTTGGGTCGACTACTTCCTCTGACTAAGTAGGCTAGGGATCACGATAGCCCAGGATGACAGAATCATGGGATCTAGATCGAGAACGTCCTCATGCTAAACACTTTAATGAAACTTGCAATGACTTGTATGTAAATTAAAATATTCAACATGTGTAAGTATTTTAATGAATATAAATTTATTGCACATCTCTTGAAACAAACATATGTCATGTTCAAGTTTAGAGTTTATGCAAGGTTTTAAATGAATGAACTCACTGAATTCGTAACGCATCGTACAAGCGAACATAAGGCGTTAATTAAGACATTAATTGAACCCTTGCACATATTATGAAGTAGGATTAAAACTCAAATTCAATGGCTTAAAATTATGCAAACATTCTTAAATATATCCGTATAAGCCCCAACAGTATGCTGAATGCTTAAACCTAGTTCTAATGTTGCTGGCTTTCTCGGTTTTGGATGGGTTGGTAGCTAAAATCTAAAAATCCAATTATTATAAGAATTTCAACTTATTAAAATATCTGAAAAACTAATTCTATTATATAACAATAGATCTCCATCCTGTAGAGCTAAATAAAGTTAACAGGATCTAAAGTTCTTAAATATATTCAATTAAATCAATTAACTATCCCCGATGATGGTTGTGTCAAATGATAATTTCAATGGAGGGATACTTCCATCAAAATGTGATTTTAATTTTAAATTAAATTAACTCAAATTAAGTATCAATCTAAAAATCGCTTAAATGAATTTTAATCTTTAAAAGCTTAAAGCAAACTCCATTCAATCTACCTTTTACACAGCTTTGTTGAATGTAAATATTAAAGAAAACTTTAGCACACAAAGGAGCGGAAAGTCAAATCAAGTGTTCTACTATACCACTCAATCAATCTCACGCTAAGTGAAGGCTGCTGTCGCTCGATCAGATAATGGCAGTAAGAGGCACACATAATGTAGCTAACTAGAGTCATTTGGTGACGGACCAATAGGCTTCACTAAATTACTATGAGGTCAGCCTCAGATGTTCCCCAATGGCTCCGCCAAGGTACCACAGTGCGGATATTAATAGGCAAAATTCCCTCTATTAGCCAAGTGACTTAAGATTGCTCTTTGGGAGCAAACATCATCCCCCAGTCTACAAGGATTATTTGGGCTAACATATTAACGATAAGGATCGCCGATCGGGTTATGGATTCGACTACTTCTCACAAGTAGGCTAGGGATCGATAGCAGGGATGACGAATCATGGGATCTAGATGAAACGTCCTCACTTTAAAAACTTTTGCAATGACTTGTATGTAAAATTAAAATATTCAACATGTGTAAGTATTTTAATGAATATAAATTTATTACATCTCTTGAAACAAACTTATGTCATGTTCAAGTTTAGAGTTTATGCAAGGTTTTTAATGAATGAACTCGTATTGAATGCGAACATAAGGCGTTAATTAAGACGTTAATTGAACCCTTGCACATATTATGAAGTAGGATTAAAACTCAAATTCAATGGCTTAAAATTATGCAAACATTCTTAAATATATCCGTATAGGCCCCAACAGTATGTTGAATGCTTAAACCTAGTGTCTGAGAATGTTGAGCGGGTTGCTTCTCGGTTTGGTTTTTGGACCGGGTTCGGGTTAGCAAAATCTAAAAATCCAATTATTATAAGAATTTCAACTTATTAAAATATCTGAAAAGCTAATTCTATTATATAACAATAGATCTGATCCTCTGTTAGGAGCTAAATAAAGTTAACAGGATCTAAAGTTCTTAAATATATTCAATTCAATCAATTAACTATCCTGATGATGGTTGTGTCAAATGATAATTTCAATCGGAGGGGATACTTCCATCAAAATGTGATTTTAATTTTAAATTAAATTAACTCAAATTAAGTATCAATCTAAAAACTGCTTAAATGAATTTTAATCTTTAAAAGTTTAAAGCAAACTCCATTCAATCTACCTTTTGCAACAGTTTGTTGAATGTAAAATATTAAGAAAACTTTAGCTCACAAAGGCGAAAAGTCAAATCGAAGTGTTCTACTTATGTTGCATCTGATCGATCAGTAGTAAGGACATGGCAGTTAGTTCATTTGGCTTGGTAGTAGGCTCAATATAATGTAGTTACAAGCTAGGTCATATGACTGGGTGACTTGGCGGTGGAAGCTTCATAACTACGATTCTATTTGGCGCTATGCTCCCAAATGGCTCCGTCCTTTGAGTTGTGTACCATAGGGTATACTTAATAGGGCAAAAATCCCTCTATTAGCCAAGGTAGACTTAAGATTGTCTCTTTAGATAAACATCATCCCAGGTCTGCAAGGATTACTTGAACGACATAACCCATGTATTCTTGGCGATAAGGATCCCCGGTCGGGTTGGTGGACCCCGACCATCAGCTTTAAGTTAAAATGATGAATTTCAATCTTAAATTTTAAACTCCACATCTTTGCTACTATATCTTTGTGAATTTAGCGATTTAACGAGCCTTAATCGAAAGTTTTCTCTCAGCATTGGGAGGGATCATTGATTATAGGTGCTTGTGCCTAAAGGAAACTTGAAACCAAATCTAAAGTCATCACTAAATGAGGGTGAAATCTCTGGGTAGTGTCTTATCTACTATTTTATCTGCCTTCTGAAAATTACACTGACACCATGAATCTACTCTCTCCATTTGTCAAGAGGTCGGTGGTGAATTTTCAGATCCCACATTTTTATCTCATATCTCATTCAATTTTATTAATTAATTAACTTATTTTTTATTTGATGTTACGATGATATATATGTGAAGATTTAATTAATTAAAGTGATGTATTAGTTATTTTAATTGGTTAAATGATATATTAATCAATATAAATGTTTTATCATTGTAATTACATTGATTTTGATAGACACAAAAAAATTAGAAAGATTTACATTTTTTATGTATTTATATATCAAATACCTAAATTTTGATGTTTATAAATATATCAATTTTCTATGCTTGCAAAGATATATTTTACTTTTAAAAGCTAATTATGGTACTATTTTAATATAAATATTAAAATTTAGGTGTTAGATATGTAAATATATAAGATTTATTTGTTATGTAGGTAAATGCATCTACTATGCTTGATATATTTTCCTTAGAGAAGTTTGTATATATTAATAGTTATTCACACAATTATCCATAAACCATCCCATGATGCCTTCTCTAAAGAGCTTCACCTGTAAATTTGCATAATTTGTATTTTTTTAGTCCACATGTTTTCTCTTGTTAAAAATTTTTCGTCACTTTTCCATTTTATATATTTCTTTAATTATATGTGCTAATTATTATTATTATTAACTATGATGATTAAAATCACTCACCATTACTTGGTCTTGCAAAACATAACAATTATTTTAATGATAATCAATTATTATCTATAGTTATTTAAAAAAAAATTATCTTTCTTTCAACTTTCTATTTATTAAAATCATAGCTATAATTTTATATAAAATTTTATTACAATAGCTTATAACCAACTTCAATTTTTTAATTTATATATTCATCTTCAATATTCAGATGCAATTGTGGGTTCTCAATGTTTTTCTAATTATGTGATATCTCATATAAATTTATATGTATTAGTATTCTTTTATGCACAAAGTGTGTGGAATTGAGTCATCAGTATAGATTGAGATTTGTTATCTCTTTTGAGGATTCTTTGATGTTCCTTAATATGTGCTATCTCAATGTGGTGAATTTCTTAATGAAATTTTTATCATAAATATAAAATAAATAAATATATATATATATATATATATATATATATATATATATATATATATATATATATATATATATATATATATATAAATTTAGTTAGTATTTTATAAAAAAAATATTTTGTGCTATTAAAATGCCCCAGAACTTTATTTCACATTTTAGTTGCTTTCAACTTATCATGTAATGCTAAGATGATAACACAAGAAATAGAATTGAATGGTAGGCCAATAATTATAAAATTTATATGACATTAATAAATATAAAAAAATTATAAGGATATATCATTTTAAGTCCCCATATTCTTCCAATTTGCAATAAAATAAATTATATAAAAGCCATGTTCTATTGTGCTAAATCATTTCCCAAGTTTTTGACCAACTTGTCATAGGTTTTGAGAATTAAGTTTAATGTGAACTTTCAAGCAAATTTAACATTGGTTGTTTATTTATTTTTGAATTGTTTAACAAATATATTAAATATACAACTTCAATTTCGTTCAAGCACTATACTCAATAAGTCATCATAAAACCTGACCAATCGATTAAACATGAATTTTAATGCAAATATTTTAATTAAAAACTTTATAAATTATCCAAAATTTATTTTCAGCAAATATATAAACAAAACACATTTTAATGAGATGAATATAAAAAAATTTAAGATTAGTAAATTTAAAAATTATTGGCATAATTTTCTTGGCCAAAAATAATATTAGTGGATCAAGATTTATTTATCTAGATCATTACAATGATTAGAACCCAAAAAGAAAGAAATATTATAAGCAGTGAAAATGTTTACTAGATTTTAAAGTAAAAAAGAAGTATTGATGCCTTTATTAGTTATTTTAAATGTAAAATTATTAATCTATAATTATTTATTAAATATAAATTATTTTGTTCTCATTCATTTTTTATTTCATTAAAAGGTAGATTATATTTCCTAAAATTCAGCCAAATATTCCATAACATCAACATTTTTATATAAAAAGTGTAATATATACTATGTGTTATAAGATAAGCTTAAATTATTGTTTCATTGAAATATAATTTTGCTTCAATTTCATATGTCAAATCATCCAAGTCTTTCAAGTAATATGACTTGGACTTTTCTGCACAATTAGCTATTTTTTCTAAATAATCAATAAAAATTTTTAAAATATATACATGAAATGATAATCTTAAAATATAATAATGTTGCCCTAATTCTTTCACATATATATAAGTAATACTACATGACTCCTATAATAACTAATATAAGCATTAACAAGTTTAGTTGCACATGCAACCATCACATTAGAAATTTAGAAGAAAGATTACATCTCCCATTCTGAGCTATAAATAAGTCCATCTATGTATGTGAATAAATCATAGCTTAATATAGAAAAAATAACAATAATGAAAAGAGTTGAGCTTCATCTACTACAAATATTTCTTAACCTTTTTGTTGTTAAGCTACAAGGACATTGTAGCATTAAGGAAAGAGAAGCCCTTCTTTGCTTTAAGCAAAGCCTATTTGATCCTCATCTACTTCTCTCTACATGGAAATCAGATGTGGATTGTTGCATGTGGAAGGATGTGAGTTGCGTACCTATAACGTAATGTCATCAAGCTCAATTTTGTCGTGACCTATCCCAATTTCAATGATCATGGATCAACATTTTATGCCACATCTTTAGACGCTGCATCACTCTCTCACTTACATCACCTACAATACTTGTGCCTAACCGGAACTGTAACATAAGCATCCCTCAATCTATTAATATCCTCACTAGTTTGCTCTATCTTAATCATTCCTTTCGTGGTTTAGTGGAATAATTTATCTCATCTTGGAAATTTCACAAATCTTCAATATCTTGATCTTAGTGGAATCCTCTTGCTACTTCTACCCTCATATGGATGTCCCAACTTTCCTCCTCTTGAAATATCTACATATGATCCAAGTGAATTTAGCTCTTGCTATTGATTGGCTATATGAGATTAACATGCTTCCAACTCTTGTAACTTTGTATTTGCGAGACTGTAACTTGAAAATTCTTCCAACTTCACCTTCATATTCTAATTTCTCATCAACCATCAACATCATTGATATTTAAGAATAACTCAAACTCCTTCTTCTGGTTATGTAACATGACTAATCTTATTACACTCTATGCATAATTGCCAACTTCATCTCATGATTTCTAACAATCTTTTAAAACCTCAACTTAAGAATTTTAGATCATCATATAACTAAATATATGTATACCACCAAAGGATTGGAAATATGAGAAATCTAACGAAAAAAAGTAGTCATCTTAGTGGACCTATTCCACGTAGCCTTGGTCAAATCAATAATTTGATTGATTTGGATATTAGTAACAACCAATTTCAAGATAGTCTTTCATATATAATTTTGGAAATCTATAAAAATTAAAATATCTAGATATTACAAATAATTACTTGAATTTCAACATGATCAATGCTAATTGGGTTACCACATTTCACTACTTAGCTTTTTGTCCCAATCCAAATCCAAGCTATAAGTAAGATCAATTTATATATGTATATGAATTATAGCTTGATAGCAAAAATAAAATGAAGAGGGTTGAGCTTCCCTTGCTACTAATATTTCTTAGCCTTTTATTTTTGTAATTTGGACATTAAGCGCTTAGAAGCCCTCCTCAAGTTTAAGCAAAGCATATTTGATCATCATCTACTTTCTCGACTAAATCTAAATTGTATGTATGTAAATCGAACATTCATGTTGTCAAGAATTTTCTTTGAGCTATTCTTATTTCAATGATGAACTACAACTCCATACATCTTAGACATTGCATCACTCTCATAAATAACTTTGACTTTCAGTAGTATTTTCAAATGCATCCCTCAATCTAATTTCACCGAGTTGCTCATCTTGATCTCTTCTTCTGGAGCAATAATTCCACCTCACCTTAGAAATTTGACAAATCTCCAATACCTTGACCATAGTGGGAATCATCTTGTTGCTTCTAACCTCTTATGGATGGCCCAACTTTCCCCAAATGATATGAGCAAAAGAATTTAGCACTCGCTACTACATGAGATTAGTATGCTTCTAGCTTTTAACTTTATTTATATGACTGCAAACCTACAAACTCTTTCAACTTACTATTATAATTTCTCATCAACTATCAAAATTGAAATTTCTAACAATCAATTCTCAAACTTAATACCTTCTTGGCTATCAAACATGACTAATCTTTCTACACTCTATATATAGTCAACTTCATGGTATAATCCCTAGTAATCTTTTGGGAGCTCTCAAATTAAAAAAATTTGGATATATCATATAACCTTATAGATGGAAGCATACCAAGTATTAAAAAAATATAAAATCTAACAAATATTTATCAACAAAGTAATCATTTTAGTAGACTTATTCCACATAGCCTTGGTCAAATCATTAACTTGAGCTATTTGGATCTTAGTAACAACCAATTGCAAGATAGAATTTTCATGTTAATTTTGCAAATCTAATTGACGATCTAGATCTTTCTAACAATTACTTGAATTTCAACCACTAGCTCATATTGGGTTCCCCATTTCAAATATATGACATTTTCTTAAGTTCTTGTTTTATAGGCCTCATTTCCCAATGTGGCTTCAAACTCAAAATTCCATTTCAACATTAGATCTTTCAAAATGGTATCATATCATTCCAAGTTTGGAATATTTATCTCAATTTTATTACTTAGACATTTTATGATGCAATTAAAGGTGAGCTTCCAATGTCATTGAATATAAGGGTATTGATCTAAGATCAAACCTCTTAGAAGAGAATCTTCAAGGGTTTTGTGAGTTTTGTATTATTTTCTAATAATAAGTTCTTGAATGGGATTGAGTGGTATTTAAATCCAAACAAGAGTTTATTACAAGTACTAGAACTTTCCTCTGAGAATTCCATATTCAATATGCCAAATGCCTTCAATGATTAATCTTGACCTATATAATAATTTGTTTGGAGAAATGAGGGTAATATTTCAAGTTTTATGCATTAAATGTTATCAACCTTGCAAATAATAATTTTGGGTTTAATTCACTTTGGATGGCAAACCTACCAATGTTACTAATTACACACCTAACCAACATAATTTCAAGGGGATACCATTAGAAATTCAAACTTATCACTCTTGATATGGGACAAAATAAACTTATGGGAAATATATCTTCATGGATTGAGGATATGTTATCTTCTTTGAAAATCTTACGCTTACGATCAAATAAATTTTATGGATTAATTCCCTTCGAGCTCTCAAAATTAAAAGGTCTTCAAATCTTGGATCTTGGGTCATTGCCAAAATCATTTAAATTTCTCAATTCAATGACTATACCATTTAAGAAGCTAGTGCCTATGATTCCTCCAAGATATACTGTCTTTAATGATATCACATGAATCATTGATGATTGATATAGGAGAGGAGCAGAATTTAAAGAGATACTTGCTCTTGTGATAATAATGGATCTTTTGTAACATCTAAAGGAGAAGTTCCTCAATTAATGAGTCTAGTGATTGATAAGCTTGAATTTATCTATCAATCAATCTATCGTCGTCCCAATCAATATTGGTCATGCAAAGCTGAAAGTTTAGATCTCAAGGAATCGTTTTTCGGACAAATGAGAGCATTGTGAAGCTAAGTGGATTGAACTATTTCAACTTATCCTATAATCAATTGAAAACTAGGGGACCCAACCATTGACACTTTTAATGAATCAAGTTATACGGAAATCCTAAACTATGTGAAAAATCACTTCATAAGACTTGTGAAGGTGATGAACATAATAATCATAACGAGGAAGCATAATGATGATGATGATGATGATAATGATTTTGGTTTGTTCCTTGATGTATTGGTATTGGTTTATTGGAGTGTTGGACTCTATTGCTCAAGAACTCTTGCAATCGCTTACTTTCAATTATATCATACTATCATAAATAATATTAATGTATTTATTGTTGTGAAAATGAATAGATGGCTTAATCAATAAATGACATATTTTTGCTTTAAATTGATTATTTTATTTATTATACTGTTATGAACTAACAAAAGTTAGATGAGAAACATTTTTTTTGGATGAATTATACTAAATCTACTATATGAAATGCATTTCAAAGAATATTTAAAAAAGTGTTCAAAAGCAGTATAAATAACATAAAATTGAACATTTATTCTGTAATATCTGGGATTCAATTGAAGGCATTTAATTGTCCAGTTTTGGAAAGTAAAAAAAGAAGAAAATTTCAATCTAACCACATTTACTGTTTGTTCTGCAACTGAGAAAAGAAGAAATCAGAGAGGACCTCATATTTGCTATTTCGACAATGGTTTCCAGCGCTACAAAACAGAAAATTTTGTTTTAAAGCGAATTTAACTGAGAGAAGAACCAAAAGGGTGGGATTTGAAGAGGAAAAGAAGAAAACCTGTCTCAAATGAAAGCTGAGCAGCTCGAAGTTTTGGAGAAACCAAAGCTCCAAAGACTGATAATGACTTATTTCTCTTTTTCTGAAAATGAATGTCAAATAGTTCTTTTAATCATGGGGAAAAAAAAAACTCTAAACAGAAACTTCAATTGTTGAAACTGTAGCAGTATAAAAAAAGAGAGAGAGAGAGAGAGAGAGGAAGAAAGAGGTCTTACATTTACATCATCAACCGCAGCAGATTCAGAAGTAGTGGAAGAGTTATCTGAGAGGGAGAGAGTTCTTACGTTCTCTGCAACTGCAGTAGATTCAGAAATATCTTCTAAAAGGAGAATATCAGCTTTTTTAAAGAATCAAACACAATCAAACAGACTGAAAGAAGCAAAAATGGAGTATAAATCATAAAATATGATGTACCAAATTCTTCGACCCCGATGAGTTAGTTGTGAGCTGTTACGATCCTCGAAAACAACCTTTCATCAACAAACTCCTTTGGAGAAGATTTTTCTCTTCCAAACAACTCCATTTTGATAGTCTAAATTGTGGTTGGACAACTGAAGCATGACAATAATATGTTACTTCAAAACTACTATAAGCATCTACTCGGTTTGTTTAAATCATAATTTTCTGGGATTAGAAAGGATTAAAATGTTTGAAAGTTTAGATTCATATAGTGTTTTATCATCATAAGATATTATATAGAATGTCATCAATATCAAGCCAACGACAAACAATTTGAGCTTATTTTCTCTGCTTCCAGATCATAGATGTTTTTACTGGATTGAGATTCTTCGACTGGTTCATTGACCATCACTGTGGTTGCAGCAGATTGTACTTTGAGGTCAAGCAGTGTGCTTGAAAGGAAAAGCGTGATAGAGTGGCGAGCACTGGCAAGTTCTAGCCATCCCTAATAAACACCAAAAAATTATGAAATAGCCTTTTTTGTTGTGATACATAATGCATAACAAAATGATATTATATCCTTGAAAAAAAAACGTAATAAAGATTTACAATGATATATAATACCATTTGAAAAATTACGTTCAGGCTACATTTTGAATAATTTTTTACGTGACATTTTCAAGATTTGGCAAAATGCAGTAGCTATCAAAAACTATTTGACTTCTTTAAAATAAAAAATTTGTAATATCCACCAAACTTTTAGACAATAACTTTTCCTACAACTTCATGCTTTTTTTAGAAAACGCAACAATCACCATTTAAGTTTGGCCAAACATATGATGACGACACTTCTAAAAAAAATATTCGTCCACATGCCTACATGTATTGACTGATGCAGTCTGATTTAAAAATTATTAAAAATTAAAAGGAACACGCATGTCCTAAATAATTAAATTAATATTATATAAAAATATTTTTATATATAATTTATCATATTTTAAATAGTCATAATGGGTTTTAGGAATTTGGTTAATGAGATTTGAGTGAAGAAGTTATAAGATATATTTATTATAAATAATTAAAATAATAATTAAATTTATAAATTTAGAATTGATAATAAAATTTATTCATTAAAAATTATTAACAAACAAAAAAATAAATTGGACATATATATTACTTAAATAATTAATTTAAATTTTATGATTAAATGACATATATTTTTTATTATTTTTTAATATTTTACTTATTTATATATATATTATTTTAAATTATTATTATAATGTTCATCCCAAACATCCTATTTTTTTAATAAAAGTATCTCGTCCATGCTCCGCAATGGGATGAACAATAGAGATCGAGATGAGATGTGACTTATTATGCACTAGTATATAAAAGCAAGTAAAAATTGCCAAAAGAGAACAAAAAAACACAATCCCATTTAAAGAGCATACTCATCATCTAGAAAAAAAAAACACATTAGGAATAATACTGATATTGCCACTACATCTAAATGATAATATGGAAACTCATCAATACAACAACAACCAACCTGGTGCCAAAAGCTCCATCCACCTACAATCCTCAATCCAATAGACCCACATACATGTCATGCTAAATACAACAATCAAACTATTAGTTGTCCTTGCCAACTTTCTAAGGGACTTAACTTTGGGCAAGCTGTCTATGCAGCCTTAGCAAGCCTATCTTCACGCAACGCTTTAGAAGAACACGAGAACACAAGAAAAAAAAAGTGAGAAAAACCTTCACTAGACAAAGAGAACTTTACAAGACTTAGATGGTTTGGGAATTCTTAGATGGATACAAATAAGTGGCTCACTATTTATAATCCTCATCCACCACCAAAGAACATATTAAAGTCACAATATAATATTATTATGAGTAGCTTGTTTTAGAATACTCTATACCAATCATAAATATTTATAGTATTCTAAAGTGCTCCAGAGACTAATTATTTTGAAGTATTCAAAAGATTTTAGAAAATTTTGAAGACTTATAGAATATTACACTATCATCCAAAGAAGTCTATGGTCTTCTAGAATCTTTCGAACAAATTTGAATTTGTATAAAATTTTTCAAAACCTTCTTCATGATTTTGATAGATTTTCTAGGTCACATCTATCATGTCACTCCAAAGGGGTTGAATTAACCTTTTGATAATTTCATGATGTTCTCTACATACAGCTATAGAATTAAAGCTTTACCAGCTATATCCGCTTTCTCACGTTAACCTACCATTTAGTAGCTCCCACAATCATGTGGTCAATTGTGGCTTTAGCTTTCTTTCCTATTTT